>JAEANM010007207.1:0-17932 GCA_017656035.1 Myanophis thanlyinensis
AAATAAATAAATAAATAAATAATCTCTACATATAACATTAAGAATTTCATTTTTAATGTGTGCCATTATTCACAGAAAAAAAGTGACAATAAAGGTTATCTTATAACATAGATTTTCTCAAATGTGGCAACTTTAAAATGTGTATACTTCAGCTCCCAGAATTCTCCAGCATGGAATAATATTATTCTGGAATACTGTTAACACACGTTAGTGATCAGCCCAGTTTATCTGATGTTTTTATTTTGCATCTGATTGTATATCTTTTTATTCAAATTGTATTTTTAGTGTGTTTTACTGTAATCTATCCTGAGAGCTTCAGCTACTTGGTGGTTTTAAAATATGAATTTAAAAAATTGCTTTTCTGCTGACTTGAGTACTGGAGGCATATAATGTGGTTGTGACAACAAGCCCACAATGAAGACTGGAAATGCTAATAGAGATCTGTAATGATTACAGTCTGACTGATTTTGGTTTCGTTTTTAGATGAGAAAAATGTCTTTGATTAATGAATTGTAGCCATTAACTGACTAATTGTTGTAGTCTGAGCTTTTCTCTCTCTTTCTCAATTTCACTGATGCTTTCACTTTTACCAGTTCCTAAATTCTTATGTTTAATATTAATAATTCTGTGTACTTGCAAGATTCTTTTTCTCATAATAGGGAAGTTACAGCTACTTTCTTTTCTCCTTTGGTACAATGGCTTCTCTCTCTCATTCCCCCCCTCATATATACATTTAGTGCAGAGCTGTCTTAAGTGAGCTTATGGAAAGCAAATATTTTTTATTTTGAAAGACATTTTAAAAACAGTTGAGGATTCTGTGCAGTTTAATAAGTTACATTCCAATTACGAAGACTGTAAGAGAAAACATTTTACTAAATAACATAAGGCTGGGAAGTTCAAAACAGCTCCTATTAGAACTATCACCTATCTCATTTTTTGGAAAATTATAATCAGGGTAAGTCATATTTCAGTCCTGCAAAACAAAGCTGCAAGAGATAATAATATTATTGCTCGGTATTCTTCATTTATTAATTTATCCATGTTCTTTGTATGCAAAACTATTTTAGCCTGAAGGAAAGGAAAAGAATCCTCTTTCTTAGTTATAAAAATTTCCTGCCTGTTTATCTTGAGGTGATTCTCACTCACCGCAGGGAATGAAATGAGCTATTATAAGCTTTTCGTGTTCTTTATCTGATGCTGCTAAGATAGTTCAATTCTTGCTCTATGTGTCATTGAGATAATCGTGTAAATGGTTTGTTCTCTTGCCAGCTTCATGGTTATGTGGATCACAAGCCCTTGGGCCTTCAGATCTTCATTGGAACAGCAGATGAGAGGATTCTTAAACCACATGCTTTTTACCAAGTCCATCGCATCACCGGGAAAACAGTCACTACCACCAGCTTTGAGAAAATCATTGGCAACACCAAAGTGCTGGAAATCCCTCTGGAGCCAAAAAACAACATGAAAGCAATGTAAGGTTCTATATTAGAAAATGCTGTAAGATAGCAACAGAGGAGAACTTAAACATGATTAATGGAAAAGATGCCTGCACTTAATTTGTAGAGAAAAGTTTCAAGTGTAAACCCACTTTGCTTTACCATGGCATATACTGTAGTTCAGTAGTAGAATAATTCAAGGGAGTGCAGAAAGGGTCCTCTTCCATCCTTAACAGAGGTTTCCCATTAGGGGAAAGATCATTTTGTACCTGAAATCTTGTTAGCAGAATAGACTCATAAGTCACCAGCTTTGAAAAAATTGTCAATTTTCCTTGAATCTCCTATTTCTCAAGGCCCATACCTGGAGAGTCTTTTTAGTGCAAATCCCTGATGGTTAGATGCTTGATTTCTGTGCCAGGAGAACTTTCTGATTTGCCAGTCCTTGGGAGAAGAGGACATTTCAATTAATCAGCCTCTTCCCAACATGAATTAGCATTTGAATTGACTCCTTTCTGTCTTAGGTTTTGAACTGAGATGAGCATCAAATGGTTTAGCATCTTATATTGAGCATTCACATATGGATGGATGGATGGATGGATGGATGAAAGCAACAGTATAGCTATAGTTTAACTACTTCCTCAAGCTGTTGCAAATGTGGAGACTATATGTAGCTCAGAGTTGAATTGCAGGTTCTTAATGGTCTAGAAACAAAATGCCTATAGTAAGAAAACTAAACTCAGAAAATACCAAGACTGCAGTGAATCATTATTCCAGGAGGGCAGTGACATTGATAAAAAAGATATTGTCAGATGCTTAAAATTCACTGCAATATATTCCCTAGAATAATCAAGAGTTGTAGATTTAGGAATGTTTCTATCAGCCAGCACTATTGGAGTGGTCCGTTGGTATCAGCTGATTTCCAGTTTATGGGTACATAAAGTATTTCCTGAATAAACCAGCTGGAATGACTTGCATTTCCTGCTTTGGAACCCTTGTTTGATTGACAAGGGTTGTAAACTAACAGAGGTAAGTTTAAATCCACATTCTTGCAGAGGTACAGTGGTCCATTTTCCCTCAGGAGAAGAATCAGCCAGCCCCTTGTAGAGATTCCATAGAAAGAAGCCATGCATACCTGGATCATTAAATCTGTAGGCATAATCAGAGAAACAAAAACAGACATTAATTTCAGGAGTGGAGAATGCTTAGTTTGCAAATGAAGTTGAGGGTAAAAATATTGATGTCACTGGACAAGGTTTATTCAGTTATTTGTTTGTTTCATAGCATTGACTGCGCAGGAATTCTCAAGCTGAGGAATGCAGACATTGAATTACGGAAAGGAGAAACAGATATTGGCCGAAAGAACACTCGTGTGCGATTGGTGTTCCGCGTGCACATCCCTGAAGCTAGTGGCCGGATAGTTTCTTTGCAAGTTGCATCCAACCCCATCGAATGCTGTAAGTCATAATTTCCTGGTAATTTTATTATTTTCAATAACATTGTTTCTGTAACCCATAACTTTACAATAGAGGTCTTGAAACCCCGAACCACAGCCTGGCACTGGTCCAAAGCCCGCCAGGAACCACACCACACAAGCTCCATCCGTGCATTTATAGGATCCAAAGCAGCACATGAAATCATGCCTCCCCCACCCAGTCCATGGAAAAACCACTCTTCATGAAATTGGTTCCTTGTGCTCAAAAGCTTGTGGGCCGCTATTTTACAGGACTGAAATACAGGCAGTCCAGTGTTAAGACCGTCTGACTTAAGGCCAACCCGTAGATGCAAACAGGCTACCTATTATTAAAAATGGCAGATTACTTTCTTCTTTCTCAAGTCAGTGAAACACTGAAGCCATATAACGTTTAGAGGAATAGCTGATAATCACTGAAAACAGGCTGTATGTTAAAAATGCGCAGTTTCAATGGTTCCTGAAAGCATTACATGGCTTCAGCCCTTTGTCCCTTGGAGGAGGGAAAATACCATCTGCTATTCATAGTAATGGGCTTGTAAGTACAAGGTCTGACGTAAATACAAGTCGGGTTAAAGATAGAGTTAGGGAACACAATTTGTTCTTACTCTTTACTTCCTCTTTTTTAATCCTTGGGCTTTGATCCTGTGCTGTGCATACTTACTTATCTGGGGCTGTCTTATGAACTAGAAGATAAACTTCGTAATGCACCATTAGCAGAGAGATGTTGCAACTCATTGACTTACAAAAGAACGCCCAAATGTAGCAGCATTCTTCCAGAGTAGATGGCTCAGTATGATTTTGTGCATATGCTTCTAAGATTGCCTGACACTAAAAAAAAAAAAAAAAAAAAAAAAGGAGTTTTCTAATTCTCACTGTGAATGCATCTTATAATTCCAAGCGGCATTCCAAGAGACTTTAGGATAAGCCACAATTCAAGAGGAAAAAATGGAATAGGTGTTGGGAAGAGGGATTTCCACTAAATATATAGTAACTAAATAATACAGGAAGTATATTGTACTCTCATGTTTTACATAGGGACAATGTCCTGGGCTTTCTGGAAGGTGAGCCTCCTCTTAAATATGCCAGTTTATCTTCCCTTGAGATAGGACAATGATAAAAGCATTTACAGGGCCTCATCATTTGATAAGTCGAGACCTGTGGCATAGCCTCATTCTAGCACCTCAAATGAGGTTTAGTCATTTTTGGAGAACTTACCCTCGTGACCATCTTTTCTCATCCTGTAGTGTGTTTTTTTGTTAGTAACTTGAGCTTTCTCGGTGGTTTGGGGATTTTATAGTTATAACGAACCATTTTTACATCTTTTATTGTATGACTGATATTACTGTAAAATACACTACATATTAGTGTAAAAATAAACCACCTGAGAAAGGAGGCCTTGAAAAATCTACTCTGTACTTTCTGATCACAGCAAAATGCTTTCCCTAAGACACATTTGTATTGGGGTTGCACCCTGCTAAAAGGGTGTTAGGTTTGCAATTGAATCATCTGGGGAAGTTTTATTGTCAATTGTTGGAGTCTGCTTTTTTTTTGGATGAAGTCCATATATTTTTGTGTTCTATTTCTGTTGCATCCTGATAAATCGATCTACAAGTGTGTTGATGGCAATGTATTACTGCTTATGGTTTGTGTGTGGTATCAAAGTTGGATTGCCTCTTTCCAGGGAAATTTCCTTTAGTTAATCTGCCTGCTGATTGTAAATTGTATGAAGAATTTAACCATTTCTTAAAATACACACCTACAACATATATCCTAACTTACAAACTTGGACCCATTTGGGCAATTCTTGGACTTGTCATTTAATATTATCATTATGCATCTTGGTGCTTTTTTACATTTTAAAAAAAATATTTATTAAGAATTTATATTATATTTATTAAGAATTTTTACATAAAGTAAAAGAAAAGCCTAAGGAAAAGAAAGAGGAAAAGTTATAAAAGATGATTTCCCTCCTTCTCTTCAGTAGATAATTACAACCTTATAAACCCTCCTCTGAGATGTTATACACATCCCTTCAGCCTCTCACTTAATCCACATTTTAAAATTGCTCATCAAATGTGCACATTTTCTCCTTACTATCAGTACTGATGATGTTTCTTAGTTACAGCATTGATATAAGTGGATTTAATGAACAGCAAGCTGGCTAGAGATGAATGGCAGACCCCATTAAAATAGTTCATCAAAACTATCATTCCTTATAGTTGATGAATGGGGATGGGGAGTCATGCGAGCATGATTGTAAGGTCAAAAGGCATTTATTATCCCTGGAATCAAAAAAGAGGTAGAGCTCTCCAATTTTCCACATCAGTATGTAAGGGTTTGTACAGTTGTACCTTTTACAAACAGAGATTCTCATTACTAGCAAGCCACTCAGGAACTGGAGTTGTAGATGTCAATCCCAGGAGAAAACTCACTGAAATAGAAGCGTTAGTTAGCTCATTGGTTGCTCCCACTAACTGTGGTCCCTTGAGTTGATGGTTGCTAGCCATAAGGCATTTAAAAGCTCCAAGGAGATCAGTATCTGCAGAGAAATAAGAACCAACTTTGAGTAGCGATGTCATATTCCTTATCATGGGTCTTGAGGGATGTGCTCCTTCATAATTGAAACGTGGGGATTATAAAAAGTGGAATGATTATAAAGTAGAAGCTGCCTGCATGGAAAGCAAAAAGCAAACACACTCTTGATCTGCGATTAACTCAGCAATTACATGAAAATATCCATGTTCACCTCATAGTCTCAGTATGGAATTTGTTCATCTCTGTGAGCTTTTTCCAGCTTCCCACTCTAGTCTACAGCCTTGGCCTATCAATCAAGTGTTGCCCAAATTAGATTTGGTAAGGCATTTTGTTTTTAAATCAGATGGTGTTGATTTAAGTCAGATGGGGGCAGGTCTACCTGCGGGCTGGATATTTGTGATGAACTATATTTCCAAAGGAATTCCTTTGTGTAATTTTTTTTTTCAAAAATCTGGTGGCAATATGGAGTAAAAAAATCATTTTCCTTGAATAGCTGAAAGATAAGATGCAATGTTTGAGCAAGATGGAAACATTGGCATGCTCACAAAACTCAATGATTTGTAGAGAGTAAAGAAAAGATGATGACCCTTGATGAAAAGAGAGATTTGTTTCCAAAGCAACAAAAAGGGAAACATTGCTTGAGTTGAACAATGAGGGAGGATTACAAAAACATTTCAGACACCCCTAAGAAAGCCTTTAATCTGAAACCCTGGAAAGCTGCTATCAATTAGGGTCAATTAGAACTGCCCTAATTTCTACTGAGGACCACACCTGAATCTTTGAATGACACGCTGGTAGCACAGTATCTGGTAACCACGGTGGAAGGGAATGGTGTATTTAACAACCCTGTGGTGTGAACTAGCTGGACTTTTAGAGCTTACCTTTTCCTTCTGCAGATATTCAGTACTATACATATTTTGGGAACAAAGTTACCTTTTTCTCTTCCTCTGTCAAGATTTACAGGATTAATGTTGACATCTCTCTCTTTACTTTCAAAGGCATTTTTTATTTGGATGAAATTGGATGAAACCACTTTCTTTTGAAACAACCTCCTTGGACGTTTCCCTTTTTAATTCCCCCCCACCCACCCACTTCTCCAAACTTCCCATAAAATTGAGATAGCCTGCATTTATGATATGTGGCACATTTGTAAGGGCAGTGGAAAGAATGTTTTCATCTTGGCAAACCTTCTGCGGCTTTCCTGCAACAAAGAAAGCCAACTGGGAGATTGGCAACAGAAGTCTAGTTAAAGAGCAACAACCAAATATTCTAAGGATTCTTAGGAGATTCATCAGCCTGATGTTTTCAGGCGAGGAGGCATTACGAGGGCTGTCCATTTTCAGTAACTTTGCTCAAAACCAACCTTCCTTCCTTCCTTCCTTCCTTCCTTCCTCAAATTACGTTCATGTTACGTCAATAACTTCCATTAAGCCTCTCTCAAGCAAGCAAGCTTAGGTACATTGTTTACTATGAAAATCAGTAGTATAGATGCAAATGGAAATATTTTCCATAAATGAATGTTGTTTGCATAGGAGGAAAATTATTGTAGCAGAACAGAAATACATTTGTTTTTCTAGGAAAAATATATATGCAGAAGTGTAATAATTCAACTCCTTTGAGATCTATTTACAGTACAGAGTTACAGAATGTTTTTTTTATTCACACAATAGTGGTGGTAAGTGAAAAATGTTTAAAAAGTTGCTAGCCTGGTTTTCTAATAACCCAGAAGTAAAAGTATATCTCAAAGAATCAACCCTTTTCCCAAAATCATCTTTTTTTTTTTTCTACAGTGTGCCTTTCTAATTTTATGAACTAGAATCTTGGTTTTAAATTAAATAGATTTATCTGAGTTCATATAAATTCAGCTCCGGAAAGGTAGTCCTTGACTTACAACCAATTCATTTAGCAACCATTCAAAGTTACAATGGCACTGAAAAAAGTGACTTACAACTATTCCTTGCACTTATGATTGTCACAGTATACCCAAGATCATGTAATCAAAATTTGGGCTCTTGGTAACAGGCATATATTGATGATGGTTACAGCATCCTGGAGTCATGTGAATTTCCTGGCCAGCATCTAACAAGCAAATTTAATAGGAAAACCAGATTTGCTTAATGACCGTGTGTTTCACTTAACAACTCCAGTGATTCACTTAACAAGCATCACAAAAATGCTTATTGAATTGGGTGTGACTCCCTTGACAACTGCTGTGCTTAGCAATGGAAATTCTGGTCTCCATTGTGTTCATAAGTCAAGGACTACCTATATTCTATAGGAGTTCTAAACATCTTGGAGCTTTCATTGGGCTCCTGAATTCCTAACTCTTGAGGTCACACTTTAAATACAGTAGGAACGAAAAGCCTGACATAGATTGCAAAATTATCTTGAGCTTAATCCTAGAGTGATTGCCACCATGGGAGCCATAGCTCATATTCAGTGGGCTGTGTATCATCCATAGCCAACAACAACTGTCACACCTATTGTTGGAATTTCTGCTTGAAATATGAAACAGTCTAGTCTTGTCTATTCTGATGCTTTTTATGCTTGCTGGCAGTTCTGGGAGTTAAAGCCATAACTTACGGAATATGGCGGGTTGTAAAAAGTGGAGCTATTGCCTTTGAAGAATGGGTGCAGGTTGAGGATGGGAAGAGGGAGAAATAGCACAGGAAGGGCCAGTTGCTTCCATATTGTAGATTTCATGGAAGCATCTAGTTAACTATTGCTGGATACAGGATTGTATGTTTTTGTGATGTTGTCCTGGTACAGAAGGAATCTTCTTACGTTCTTCTTAGGAAACTTAGCTGGACCCTAGTTTTAATTTCTGACATACCAGCACACATTGCTTTTAAAATTACAATCCCTTCTTCTTTTACCTATCCTGAATTTAGGGTTTAGATTATTTAGAATTTAAATTAGAAGACATGCCTTCTAATCTAAGATAAGCAGAGAAATAGAAGCCAGAATCCACTTTGGTGTCTGTTTTGTATAGTAGTGTTATTCTGTAGGAATGGCACTTTCAATAGTTGGAGTAGGTGCTGGTTTTGATAGTGCTGCTACATAGCCAGTGTGAGTCATTCAAACAAATAGAGGCAGCTGTGAACAAATAAGGACCACTTCATTGAAGTATTTTAGGTTCTTGGAGTCTCATGGCTGATTTATAATCCTGTTCCTCCCCTAACAACTGAATAGCCTACTGAAGAAAAGGCTGGAGGGGGGGGGAAGACATGATAGCAATCTTCCAATATTTCTAATATTTCAAGGGCTGTCAATACTTCAATATTGGAAGGGCTATCATGAGGAAGAAGAAAAAAGGAGGAATTTGCTGACAGTGAGAATGATTAATCAATAGGACAGCTTGCCTCCCAGAGTTGTGGGTGTTCCATTGCTGGAGGTTGGACAACCGTTTGTCTGGGATGACATAAGGACTCCTGCCTTGGGAATGGGGTTGGACCAGAAGATCTCCAAGGTCCCTTCCAGCCCTATGGTTCTATGTTTGTATTCATCTTTAGAGCTTAGATTCAAGAAGAAGTTGAGTTCCAAGAATGAATTGGAAGCCAATGGACACTGTAGTTCACATTTAATACATGGTGGCTAATTGTGTAATAGTTTTATGTTAGAAGCTGTAACATGGAAGTTCACATAGATAACATTGGTTTCATGTGAATGATTTATTAACTGTTGCTTTATCTCATTTAAAGATGTGAAAGAACTGTACTATAATTCTTTTCCGGGAGAGAATTTGGGTTCTTCTTCAGTGGTGGAATTCAAATTTTTTTACTACTGGTTCTGCAGATGTGGCATGGCTGGGGGGAGTCATGTGACTGGGTGGGCAGTTTCTGTAAAGAAGCCAATAAAGATTAGGCTAGAAACAACACCAGAATGTCTTTTTCCTGCCTTCCTTACAGGATTAACCCTGTAAAGTGGAAAAAAAAACAAAAGGAGATTTCTTCTAACAACCGGTTCTCCAAACTGCTTAGAAAAGTTGCTAGAACCTGCTGAATTTCACCCCTGTTTTTCTTGCACCAAGGATCTGTGGTGGGACAACTGGTATTTGCCATCTGAAATTCAGTTAGTGTTTGTCCTTCCCCAATGAAAAAGAAAAGTCTAGGGAAAAAAAACAACAGGATGGCCCAAACTCTTGCTTTTCTCTATCTCTCTCTTTTTTTTAAAATGCCCTGTAACATTAGATTCTCTGTAGACATTGATTTTCCTTGGTTGCATTTCCTAAATTGACCATATAAAATTGCAATATTTCATAATCACATGCTCAGTCAAGAAGTGTTACATCAAAGCAGCAGTATTTGAGAAAAATCTTACACAGCTTTGAAAAATCTTACACACCTTCTCTTTCCCTGCAAACAATGGCAAGAAATGCGCAAGGAGAAACGTGGTGGAGCTAAGCTGGGGTGCCGCCGCACATACCCACCGAGAGGGCTCTGCGTGCCACCTCTGGCATGCCTGCCAGAGGTTCGCCACCACTGATCTAGCTTATGAGATTATGAATTAGCTGTTTTTAAACTGTAAAAAAGAGAGGTTAGTAATATATGGTAAGGGTGAATACTTCATTAGCAGAAATTGTCTTGGTAGTGTCACCCTGAGCAACAGTGACAGGCTGCTGGAACTGTGTGCTTACTATCTTCCAGGTGCGGCCTGGTAGGGTGAGCCGCCTGTCAAACCCCAGTGGGGTTTGCCATACCTGGGGGGAAGGGGCTTTGGGGACCACAGCAACGGCACGACAAGCAGCAGGAGTGAACAGACCGTTGAAAGGTGGCTGTTGCTATTGAAAATAAACACCCCAACTAGATAACTCAATGGTGTTATGTACATAGCTCTTCAACTGTAATAGCTACAATATATGAAGTGCCAGTCCCTGAGGGGAAAAGAAAGAGCAATGTGAAATTGTAAGTCTAAATTTGACTCATTCTTAAGCCCTAGGAATTTACCAAGGATCAAGCAGCTTATCCACCCAACTCTGAATCAGTCTATGCCAATATCATTATCACATATAACCCCTTTTCAAATATACTTTAGTCTGGTCTAGTCTTCCAAAACCTGCCCTACAGATTTTTGGGATTGGTTCGGATGAAGTATTCCAGGCTTAATTCTGCCCACAGCCAGGCATTTGATCCTGACTGGTTCAAAGTTGACTCAGCCTTCCATCTTTCCAAGGTTGGTAAAATGAGAATCTAGATTGTTGGGGGCAATATGCTGATTCTGTAAACTGATTAGAAAGGGCTTGAAAGCACTGTGAAGTGGTTTGTAAGTCTATCTGCTATTCCAAATTTGGAAATATTGGAAGAGATTAATATATTGTCAGCTCAGGACTCCTAAGTTCTTACGATTTGTTTTTATTTTTCTGGTTCTTAGCATATTAGATTAAAAAAAAGTTCACCTAGGACAACTGCTTTCCCAAGATAAAAACATAAACAAGTCAGTTTCCTCACAACGATGTTTAACAGATCAGATCATTTTAAAGAAATATTTACACACATATATAGTTCCACCATGTAGGTTTTGCCTGCTATATTGGAATCAGGTACCTCTGGAAAGACAGAATAGCAACCAAGAGAGCTAATAAATCTTATAAGCATTAGTAACAATTAGTCTCACATTCAACTGATTTTATCCACAAAGAACAGAGATTTATATCATCATCCAGGTATGTAACCTGAACACTGAGAAAACACTTCTTTGTGGTATGGTGAGCAAGCAGAAACCCATCCTTTTTGTCTAAGAAATATTTATTTTGCTTGGTTAGGTTGAGGGAAATAAAAGGAGGAGAGATGGATGGAGATCAGAGACCAGATTCACTCATTTTATCACCAGGAGTCAAACATATCTAGATATCTTACTCTTTTTCACTTCCTCCTCCTCTTCCTTCTCTTCATGACTTTTATTATTAGTGCTATTGCTGTTGTTATTATCCAGTTAACTACAGAGTTGCCCAATCTGTGTTATTATCTTGAACTATTATGTTGTTACTACTCATAGTTCTTCGACCGTTTCTCTATGCACTCTGATATCTTATTTGTTTGTATTTATTGTACTGTATTTTCTAATTAGCATCAGGGAAGCAAAGCACATAGCATATAATGAATGAAACCCTTTCTGATACTTGGGACAGCTTCTGCCAACTGATATAATCAGGAAAGGCAACCTGATGTTGCTGAACTACAACTTTCAATATTCTCTGCCTGTTTCCTAGGGATGCTGGGATTTGTTGTTCAGCCTTGGAGTGCCATTGTTGGTTACCCTGTTACACAATACTTAGTTAAATACTACATAGTTAAATACTACAATGGCTGCATGATATAGAATAAAATTGCTGCAAACCGAGCCTAAGTAACCAAGTACCTCCACAGAAAAAGAAACACATAAACCTTGCTTGGTGTGAGCTGCTGAAGGAGGAGATGAACCTGTGGTCTAGAGGTTAAGACATCTGCCTACGATGCAGGCGACCCAGGTTCAAATCCCATAAGGGTATGACCGGCTGATGATAGCAAATGAGCTTGAAATGTATCTATACCTGTCTCCCTGAATTTTTAAAAAATACCAGCAGAATAAACAATTGGTTAATATACATATATATATATAGGGCTATTCATTCTTTCTCTTAATACTTCCTTTCTTTCCACTTCCCCCCTCTATTTTGGGCCCTCTTTTCTGTCTCCCGAGAAGCAGACTGTAGAAAATGAACAGGGACTTATTACCAGGGTCTTAAGCTGCTGCTGTCTCAATTCCAAAATATTTGGAATTAGGCTAAAAGTGGTGGCCATGGGCCATGGGAGTATTTGTGTCCTTGCTTAACCCTGATCTAAGGCAAATCTCTATGTTCCTAATAGTTTATCACTTCCTAATAAAGTTCAGCTTTTAACAAATTTAAAAAAAAAGTTCTTTATGCAAGACTTGGTCAGCCACCAGCAATGCAAATGAACTAAAATTATATTAAATCAAATTTCATTTTGTTCTGCCCTTACAGTACTTACTTCCTTATCCTGTCTTTATCTACTCTGCTATATTTTTATATCTCCAAAATGCTGAGTTTAGGTATATGTACTATGCTTGTGTGGCTGTTCATGCGCCAGAGCATAGATTATTTGGAGTAAATCTTGGTAAGTAATTTTTCCTCTCCCATGAGCAGAAAATTAGTGAAAGTTTGCTCTCTCCTGATTGGTAAGGACAGCTATGACTCATGTAAGGCGTTTCTCTTTGCCTTGGCAGTGTAGAAAAGAAGAAATAAATAAACGTGTTGTCCAAGATGTGGTTAGGTGTAACAAGGCCAACAAGTCCTTTTTTCATGATTTTATTATTAGTATGTTTTATGCATTACAGACGTTTAAAGCTGTCTTTTTATGTTTTCATTTCTATTTGTATATTGCACATTGTTTGCTTTCCCTGCTGAGACAGGGCTGATGGGCACAATTAGTTGACATTGGCTGACCATTGGCTGTATCAGTCCATCCTCAGTCCTGCTGCCCATGAACATTGACCTACATGGAGAGCATAAATCAATGGTTCTCAGTCTTTTCTTCACCACTGACCCATTTTTAAATACCTTTTGTGGTGATAGATCATGGCTACGGACCCCCAAGACTTAAGATTTAAATCATAACATTTCTTCAAGCTTCGCAGACCCCCTGTGACATAAAGAAATAAAGGAATTTTGGTATAAAGGAATTGTCCTGATGGATCAAATGTCTGCATCTTTTCTAAAGATATTGATCCGTCTCCATGAAATAAGCATATAGTGATGGCACAGTGGTTAGAATGCAGTATTGCAAGCTAATTCTGCCATCTGCCAGCAGTTTGACTCTCACCGGCTCAAGGTTGACTTTCCATCCTTCTGAGGTCGCTAAAATGAGGACCCAGATTGTTGGGGATAATATACTGACTCTGTAAAATGCTTAGAGAGGGCTGTAAAGAACTGTGGAGCAGTATATAAGTCTAAGTCCTATTGCTTTGGTTTTCCTAAGAGTAGCACCTCTAAGAGTTCTATACCTTGCAAATGGACCATAACTCAATGGCAAAATGTATATTTGACTACAGAAACTTCCGGGTTCAGTTCTTACCGGTAGTATCTCCACTGAAACAAACTTCAAGTAGAACAATGCTTGTCTGAATATGTGGAAAGCCATTCAAACTTGCAGATGTGGCTTGACTCTCAGGAGCCTTCAGTTAGTATGGCCATTGCAGAGAATTCTGAGAGTCCACACATCAGGAAGTTGCAAAGATTGGGAAATATTGAATGAGACCAATTATATAATTTGGTCAAAATAATGTCATTTTACTAATAAGACTTCTGAGTATACATTGGTATGTTGTCATAAGGCTGCTCTCTCTATCTTGTGAATATTCATATAGCTTTCAAAAGCCATAAGAATATTTTGATTTAGTTGATTATACTTAATATAACATTTTAATACTTTTCTTGGCATGTTATACACACACATACCCTCACACACATACCTACATAAGGTATGCATTTTTTGTATACTTTTGTTCATTGTAAGAGTATAGGATCACTTTGATCAAACAGCATGCATTTAAATACACATTGATATTGGATCAGCCAGGTTTTAAAGGTGGAAATTAATTTAAAATGGTTTTAAAAGCCTGGGGGGGAAATCATTTGTCTAATTCTGAAATAATAACAATATAGGCATCTGGCAAGTCTTGTAGAAGGAATTCCACAATGACAAATGTTCTTTCTCCGGCCATCACCCACCCAATATCTGTCAGAAGAAACACAAAAGCACTTGTAGGTTGATTGGCAAGTTGGCTTCTTTCAACTAGAGTGACATTTATTATAAGTGAATTATTGCAGCTTACTGTTGTACATTTCTGTTCCACATTTTTGTAACGTATCTTTAAGAAAGGAATTCCCCCTTCAAGGGAAACCATAACTAGACCATCTCTGTCTGTTTTGAGCTAGTAAAAGGTCTCTGAAAATTTCCCACAAGATACTTGTATCTCTGTAGCAAACCTGAATCTAAGAATAAGAATATTTGCAAGTTGAGAATCTCATTTTAAACCTTAAACAAAGTGAATACATTTTCTGAAAACCATAGGTAATCAAATTGAATGCAGAAAGAATAATAAAACATAGAATAATAGAGTTGGAAGGAACCTTGGTAGCATTCTAGTCCAGCAGGAGGCCCTATACCCGTGATGGCAAACCTATGGCACGGGTGCCACAGGTGGCACGCAGAGCCATCTTGCTGGGCACACAAGCTGTCAGCCAACTTAATTCCAGCTGAGCATGCACATGCATGCATGCATGCACAATTGCAGAGACCCAGCTGGTCTTTGGGCATCCGCTGTGCATGCGCGCAATTGCAGCAGGAAATCCAGCTGGTCTTTGGAGCTCTCTCTGCGATTGCTCATGTGTGAATGAGTGCTTGCATGCAGTGCATGTGCATTGCACAGGCAAAAGCTGCATGCATGCACAGATGGTGCGGTTGCACATGCAGCACATGTGGAGGAGCTGCGTGCAAGTGCGGATGGCACGCGCAAAGCACGTGCTTTTCGGCACTCGGTAAGTAAAAGGTTCACCACCACTGCCCTATACCATTTCAGACAAATGGTTGTCCAGTCTCTTAATGGTCTTGGAAGGCATTCGATTTCTGCTGACCATAAGTTCCTGTTTTGCCAGTTATGCTCCTTTTAACTATCTCTTTTTTATTAATGAACTTAAACAAAAATATTAATACCTTAGTACAATGAAAGAGAACAACATGTGTTACTGTGCTTTCAATCTCTGTTTCTTTATATTGAAATTTTGATCATGGGGTACATCTATTAATAGAACTACACTGAATTTTTTTCCAGAACTTTCTAAACTCAGAATTAGCTCTATAAAAATATTCTCAAGGCAGCATTTAAACTTTTGAATATTGTAGCTGGATTTTTTTTAAAGATATCATTTAAACTTGAATTTTCAGAACCATAAATCTTCTGTTTTAGTGGTAAATCCAATTATTAACTCATCAGGACTGTTATTGTTTATGAAGAATGATTAATCATACATACCATGTGGAAGAAATAAGCAACTTCTGTGAAAGTAATCTCAGCATAAACTACTGGCAGCTATGTGAGCCAGCTGTGTGAATAATAAAGAATGAAGCACACTAAGTTAAAGAGAGAAGAAGTATGTCCCACATTGACAAATTACTGTGATCACTTCTGAACTATAATTTGAGGTTAATTTTAATCACCCAGGGAATGGATGCAGCCCACTGAATATTAATAGATATTCTGCTAGTTCTCTGAAATTTAATATATATGCATTTGGTAATAGAAGTGCACTAAGTTTCACGTATGCAACATACCTCTATTCCAAATTGGGAATCTTTTTGTGATTGTACAACCAAATTAAGTTTAATATACTGACAGCAAAACCTGTTCAAGGAGAAGGTCTAAAGACCTGATTTCCTCCAGATGGGTTGAGCAACTCATATTGACACAGTCAAAAATACTTATAGATGATTGTCGCCCAATATAACTGGAGATAATTAGACTGCATCTGGTGGTGCTATTCAGCCTGGTTGTACCATTTTTACTGAACTGGTAGTGGCAGCAACATTTGGCTCTGCCTACCCACCCTTGCCCTTTCCTGTTCTATATCTCCTCTTTTTTCTGTTTTGCTCACCTGAATTGCACAGAACAGTTGTTTTCCATGCCTCTGCAGCCTTCCTACTCACCTGGGCTGCCTCTGGTAAGAAAAAAACTTGCATTTTAGAAGCTGCACACATGCACTGAACCAGTAGTAAAACCGGTTACATCCCACCATTGACTGCATCACAGTCACACACAACCAACAACAGACCTCTTCTCCCAGTGTAATCTTGCTGTCTGTACCTCAAGGGTTAACAGCACTGAGGCAAAGAAAATCCCTCCAGTCTAAGATATTAAGAAAGATGGCCCTGTGGTCAAAAGGCAATTCTGATCTAGCTTGATTCTGCTGTTATTTTATGTTTTATGTATTCAAGCTTGAATATCAACTTTCAGATTAAATATGGAAGCCATTCCCAAATCATAAAACCAGTTTCTTTCTGTGTCAGTTTTTTTAAAGTTCTCTTTTAAGACAATTCCCACTTGTTTTTCAAATATATGTAAATTCATATTTACAGTATATAGATTTTCTTCTTTGATATGCACTTGATAGTGTTTTCTTGAAATACGTATTTTTATATACATTTTAATCCAAAGTCTTTTTAGCATACCTTTTCCAGCTAAGAATATTTAAAAAATCCCCTACTAGTTACTTAGAACTGAAGAAGCTTCTTGGATGAGAAATGAAATGTTTTCAAAGGAAAAAAACCAAGAAAATAGCAATAGCAATAGCAATAACACTTAGACTTATATACTGCTTCATAGTGCTTTACAGCCCTCTGTAAGTGGTTAACAGAGTCAGCATATTGCCCCCAACAGTCTGGGTCCTAATTTTACTGACCTTGGGAGTATGGAAGGATGAGTCAACCTTGAGCCAGTGAGAGACAAACTGCTGGCATTCGGCAGAATTAGCCTGCAATACTGCATTCTAACCACTGCACCAGCACAATTCTTTCAAAATGCAGTTGCCTTTTGAAGGATAACTATGACTTGGATGATTGAGAAATTACATAAAAACTACCTAAATGAACGGTGCTCTCTAAGCTTGGTTGTTTACTTGCAAATGTTTCATTCCCCAAACTAGATGTCATCATCAGTGCTAGTAAGGGGTTTGCTCTGAGTTTATATTTTAGTGGGCAAGCCTACTAAATTGAGAGAGCGCCAAGGACCCCTCATTTCAATCCTGAGCTACAAATATTTTATTTTACTGGTAAAATACCTAAAGAAATGTTTGAAAACAGTTGGTTATATTCCAATTCATAGTTTTATCCAGACATATCTTTCATTCATTCAAAATATCTAGGCAATATTCTCTATGATCTCCACTCTCTAGTAGCCACTGTAAACTGAGAGATTATTAGCACATTTACTCTGCCCATACTGTCATTTTCATTTCCTGCTCATCATTTAGAAAGCTACTGCTGTCACTTCCTCTAAAAACTTGGCATGATTAAACCTTCAAGAGAAGAAATTGTGAAGACTTTTTCACAGGTTTTATGCACCCGTGTGCGAACTGTAGGGCAAGTGATGGTATCTCTAAAAAGGATTTTTGCTGGTATCATATTTTGGAGACATTCTTTGCAACTGTGGCTATTGTTCATTTCAAGTAGAAATGATAGAAAATGGCCATCTTTAAGCAGAAGGACTGCACGAATTAGTTAGCAATCCATGATTCAAGACAAAGCACAAATAGATAGTTCAGAGGATTATTGTTGAACAAAATTCTCCAGAGACCTTCATTGAAGGGATGAGATTAAAATGGAGGAGTTTGAATTTAGATCTTGAACTTCTAGATTCCTTAATCTAAACAACAGGTTGAGAGGTATTAGGAACAGCCCAAAGAAAATATTTGATCTTTCCCAGCTGTTTCAATGGT
>JAEANM010007208.1:1120-15207 GCA_017656035.1 Myanophis thanlyinensis
CACACACACACACACACACATCAAATCTGAAAGTTCCTTTTGCCTCTGGAGATTAAAATCTCTTTAACTTTAATGTTCCTTTCAAAAATATGTATATAGCCCACCTCAGCATAATGTGGATTCCAAGGACTGCAACGAACAAAGCATTCTTTCCCTTTCATTTCTGCCTAGTGCAATACAGAACGCTCCGAATCCAGGGGGCGGCGATCCCCCGCGGGCCCCTCCCTCAAAACTCTCCCCGATTAAAGCTGCTCGGAAGCTGCCGTGCCGAGACCAGTCCAGCTGCAAAGGACCGTGCGACGGAGAATCCAAGCGGAACCCAGGGCACTTTTCCGTGCAGATTGAGAACACGCCCCTCTTGTGTCCTTTTCATCTTCAGCCAGTGCCTGAGTAAGCTTGCCTTTTTAAATTTCCTTCCCGGCTTATGTTAAAACATAAATAATTAAAATCAAACATTAAAGCCTAAAGACACATGGGAAATATCCCTTTAACCCCGTAATGTTTATTTTTCTCTGTGCAATATTTCCTAAAACGTTAACAAGAAAAAATGTTTCTTTGGCCTGTTTTTCTAAGCACTGCGAACAACCTAATATAGGTTTTTTTTTCCACCCCCACCCCCCTTTCAACTCCTTAGGCCTGAAACAGTATTTAAGAATCAAGAGATAGAATTTGGAAGAAATAAAGAGAGACTCCAGTTTTTTAAGGTACGTCGCTATGAAGGCATCGTGACCCAGGAGAAGTTGAAAGAAAGGCGGTAAGGATTGATAAAGAATTTGCCAAGAGCAAAACTGATCTCCCTCTTCTTTCCTACTATAAAGAGGGGGAATTTCAGTATTAACAGACACGGAAAATTCTTATTTTAATCCCCGCTTGCTACAGGAAATAAATTATGAGGAGGGAAGTAGCCAGCCTCTCTTGGCACTGCAGTGCTCAGAATTTTGCAGTGCCATTTATTGGGGAGGTGCCAGAGTGGGAATTGCTGCTTTAGAAAGTGTGAAACTAACACGCCTTTTCTGTCACATGTCTGTTTCTCTTTTTATGAATTAAACTAGTGGGGTTCCAAAGTTTTCAAAAATGTCTCGGTAGTTCCTCCCGGGACAGGAATGGTCCATCAGATGAATCTGGAACACCTGTCAAGAGTAGTGTTTGATGTCAAAGACTTCCTCTATCCCGACAGTGTTATTGGCACAGATTCTCATACAACCATGGTGAATGGCTTAGGAATCCTGGGCTGGGGTGAGTAGCTCAAGACAGGCTTTTTAATACCTTCTGGCTGAAATACTTGTACGCTGTCTTTCTAAAGAGGTTAATTGGGGTGATATTGGTACAAAGATTGCTATTTTAAAGAGCAGGCTGATTGGCCAGCCAAATTGTTTTCAAGTGTCAGCACCATGAATTTTCAGCTAGGCCTATTTCAAACCCCAGACCAGGGGTGGGCAATTACGGCTCCTTCATGACTCGTGGACTTCAACTCCCAGAATTTCTGAGCTAGCATGGCTGGCTCAGGAATTCTGGGAATTGAAGTCCACAAGTCATGAAGGAGCCGTAATCGCCCACCCCTGCCCCAGACCAAAGAGAGCTTGGATATAAAGATTTCAACATGGTGCAACCTTTCAATAAGCTGTTTGATGCTCTTCTTGCCCCATCTAGGTATGGGTGGAATTGAAACAGAAGCGGTCATGCTGGGCCTCCCCATCACCCTTACTTTGCCTGAGGTGGTTGGGTGTGAACTGACCGGATCGGCCAGCTCGCTTGCGACATCCATCGACGTAGTCCTGAGCATTACGAAGGTACGTCAGAACTCTTTTTGGGGCCAAAGAGGCAGGGTGGTCATGATGTACAAGCAGAAGGTACAACCTGGAGATGTGAGCTGCAGGGTGGGTGGCCATATCAGTCTTCTAAATAAAGGAAATAAAAGGGTCGTGGGTGCTCTCTGAGCTTGTTTTCTTGCGGACGTTTCATTACCCAACTAGGTAACATCATCAGTGTTAGTAAGGAGTGCTGTTTGCTGTCAGTTTATTCAGAAATTTATATTCTGGCATCTTGCCTGTCTGTGTGGGTGAGGGGTGGTCTTAGGTTTGGGTTGGGCTGTTTACTGATAGCTCTCTGGCAGTTTCTTGATTGGGGTGTTGCTTACTCGATTGTTGGTGTGAAGTTGACCTTGGCGTTAACCTCTGCTGATCTGGATGTTGATTACTAGTGGACAGTCAGTGCTGGAGTCTTTTTGTTCTCTTTTGGACTTGTTGATTGTCTCTTTGGCATGAATCTCTAAGACCACCCCCACCTACACAGACGGGCAAGACACTAGAATATAAACTGACAGCAAACAGCACTCCTTACTGTAGCACTGATGATGTTACCTAATTGGGTAATGAGACATCTGCAAGAAAACAAGCACGCTCAGAGGGCACCAAGGACCCCTCATTTCAACCCCGAGCTACAAATATTCTCCTTTATTGAAACAGAATAAAAAGCTGTAGATTTCTCACCGGCCATGCCACTGACAATTATTTTGTAAACACTCAACTCTGACCGCGGGATGCTACAACCGGTCATCAGTGCAGTCCAGATGCCAAGCCCTTGAATTGTGGTCGTGTTAAACAATAGTCATAAGCACGCAAATGGTCATAAGCCGAAATCTACCCATATTTGGCATGGATTTTGGCTTCCCAGCCAAAATCATTTTGCAGGAGGTTCTTAATGTAACTACTGTTAGGAGGTGGATATGTCATATGGATTCCCCTTTTTGAAACCGCTAACCATTTATTTTTAAAAAATGATGCTGTATAATATTTCCTCTTGGCCTACATATGATACTGGAGGGTTCTTGGGGTTTTTTTCTGTCTCCATAGCAACTAAGGCAAGCAGGGGTATCTGGAAAATTTGTGGAATTCTTTGGCCCCGGCGTTTCTCAGCTCTCCGTTGGGGACCGAACCACCATCGCGAACATGTGTCCCGAATATGGTGCAATTCTGAGCTTTTTCCCTGTAGATGATGTAACATTAAAGCACTTAAAGCATACAGGTGAGATTGACACCGTAGGAGGAGATTTGGTTGGCTAAAGCAGCAAGATGAGTTTCTCAATCTTTGGAGATAGGATCAGACTTTCGGATTTTTCTCCTAGGCTGTGACGACGCCAAACTCAAGTCTATGGAGACGTACCTTAAAACTGTGAAACTGTTTAGAAATTACCAGTATTCTGCCTTGGAACCTGCATATTCTCAAGTAAGTATAAACTGGGCCAGTATTGTTCAAAGTTATTGTTATGTTTGCTGTGCTTTTTTTTCTTAAAGATTTATCTTTTTATTCAAAAGCATTTTTTAACCACCTCCAAAAATAGCCTTTGCTTTAGATTGAGGCAATTTATGCTCCTTTTTTTTCCAAATAAGTGTGCTCTTTGTTTTTTTCCAAATAAGTGTGTTCAATTCATCCAGTGAATTGTTGGAAAGGGAATAAATTTCTTTGTGATATTGCAAAGATTTGAGCTGTCTTTGCATGGAATTTTGAATAAATGCCACTGTTTAAGTGGTTGCTCTAAAGCATGTATTTTCCAATAATATACAAACCATAATTCTGTGGAATTCAAGATGTTGCTTTTTTTTATGCCAGCTTGTCCTCAGAAATGTTTATCAGTATATACTAATTATCCTTGCTTTTGGCTTGCTTGCTTGGTTTAAGAAGCCCAAGTATCAGCGCAACAGTGTCAGTTGTGAAGTAACAACTAACTAAACATTTTTTCCTCCCCTCAGATAATACATATAAACCTGGGTTCTATAACACCGTATGTTAGCGGTCCCAAAAGGGCCCAAGATAGAGTGGCTGTAACCAACATGAAGAGCGACTTCCAAGCATGTTTAAGCGAAAAGGTAGGTATGCTTTGAAAGTCCACCTGGCTGTTTTTAAATCTTGGCAAGAGTGTCCCCCTCTGGATATTATTTCCTATCAGTTGGAATGTTTTGAAGATTGTAAGGACTAGAGCAGTATTTCTCAACCTTGGAGACTTTTAAGACAGGTGGACTTCAACTCCCAGAATTCTGGAAGTTGAAGTCCACCTGTCTTAAAGCAGCCTGAGGTTGAGAAACACAGCTCTAGAATGCAGCTTTTCAGATTTGAGTACAATAAATGCAGGGAGTGTGTTCTTCTTAAGGTATTTGATTCACTATTTGATCACCTAGATTGGCTTCAGAGGTTTTCAGATTCCCGCCGAGAAGCAGTGCCGTGTCATTCCTGTCGAATACGAAGGCAACGAGTACCAGCTGGCTCACGGGTCGGTCGTCATTGCTGCGGTCATCAGCTGCACCAACAACTGCAACCCCTCTGCGATGCTAGGAGCAGGTACGAGGGTCTTCTCTTGGATGTTCGACATCATGTTGTTAGGCAGGAAGTCCTCGATGTACGACCGCAATAAGGAGCAGGATTTCCATTGCTGAGCACAGCGGTGGCTTAAGGGAATTCTGCCTGCATTTAGGGCCTTCCTGGCCACAGTTGGTGGATCGAATTGCTGTTGTGGCAATTTGTTAAGCCAATCTGCCTCTCTTACCACCACCACCACCCCTTTGGC
This sequence comes from Myanophis thanlyinensis, assembly GCA_017656035.1. Lineage (NCBI taxonomy): Eukaryota > Metazoa > Chordata > Lepidosauria > Squamata > Homalopsidae > Myanophis > Myanophis thanlyinensis. The sequence goes on from JAEANM010007208.1 coordinate 5,682, forward strand.
TTTTCTCATGGGAAGCCGACTAGGGACGGTCACATGACCCTGGGATAAACACATGCCAATTATCCAGCCTCAAACTTGACTGTTGGGATGTTGCGAATGGTTATAAATGCAAAAATTGGTCACAAGCGCGAGGACCAGTCATCCTCCATTCGCAAAAATAAAAAAGAGAGACAGTCATTGGACTTATTGTAACAGCATCTTCTTTTCTTTTCCATTAGGTTTATTGGCTAAAAAAGCCACTGAAGCTGGTCTGGCTGTTAAGCCATACATAAGGACCAGCCTGTCGCCAGGGAGTGGAATGGTCACCCATTATCTCAGTTCCAGTGGTGTATTACCATACCTCAATAAACTTGGGTACTACATTTCTTTGCTCTTAATATTTATGTTGCTTTTTCACGTGCTTTGCACCACTCTGTGTTAGCTTTAGCAGAGAAGATTCCATTTACTTTTTTTCTTATTTATTTAAAACAAAGATGCCTATTAATGACCCTGGAGTGTGTGTGGGGTTGTCTTACCGCTGAGCAGAGTCTCTTTCCTTCCGACTAGTTTTTCCCAATTCCACGTAAGTGGACTTCGACTCCCAGAATTCTTGGCAAGTAGGCACACTAGCTCTGGGGCATTCTGGGAGTTGAAGTCCAACCACTTTTAAAGGGGCCACGGTTGAGAATCACTGCCCTAGTGATTCCCACCAGGAAGCCCCAGAAGATGTGCGCAGCAAGTTAGAGATTCATTCAGTTTCACTGCACACATGTTGTGCATTGACAATAAAGGTTTGAATTGAACTGAATTTGACAAATGCTTTGTTTACTGAAAATGGGAATGATTCCAGAAATACAAATTCCTGCTTTTTTCCCCCTGTAGGTTTGAGGTCATTGGCTATGGCTGTTCCACCTGTGTGGGGAATACTGCCCCTCTGCCAGAAGCCATTCAGAATGCAATTGTACAGGTGAGCTTTACTTCATGAGATACCCGAATAGAGTTTACATTTTGGAAACTGCCGTCTTTTGATAGCTGGATGTTTATTGTAAATAAGGAGTGTAGATTTTGTCCTTGCTCATTAAGCCGGTAGGACTGAGTGGGGAGAGCAGGTCTTGTTTAACTGGGCCCCCAATGACCTTAAAACTAGAAAGGATTGTTTTAGCCATACCTGATTAGTGCATTAAGCCGGAAACCAAGTGACAGTGAGTTCTTGTTCTTCCCTAGTCAACCAACCAATAAATATATAAAAATAAAATTTGCAGAATTTAGTAGTTTGGGACTTAATAACAAGTTCAGTGGCTTGAGTAATAAGGAAGTCGTTTAGAAGAGAATGAGACTATCTAGAAAAAAAATCCCGTTTTCTCTTTCCGTTTTTCACGTTCAGGGCGAGTTGGTTGCGTGCGGTGTCGTGTCCGGAAGTAAAAACTTCGAAGGCCGCCTCTGCAGCTGTATCCGTGCCAACTATCTGGCTTCTCCGTCTCTAGTTGTTGCTTACGCGATTGCTGGAACTGTGAATATCGATTTTCAGACTGAGCCACTAGGTAAACCGTTCGCATTAGTCTTGAACTGGTCATCGAAGTGATGCTGTAATAGGGAGCTCTCTTATATAAGAAGGAAAGTCCTGTTCTGTAGTGCTGTTTGGACGATTACATGCAGTAATCCAGTTTGTTAGCAGTTGCTGTACCATCAAACCTGTATCCCAACATTTTCTGGCACAAAAGCTCTGTCCATAGGAGAGAATATCTGTAGTTCAGGGTGGAAGTGTGAAGTCTTTCATGTTGTCTGGTTGTTTTCTTGCAGGCATTTCATTACCAACTAGGTAACATGATCAGTATTTGGTGATCACCATCAGGGCACCATCAGAGCACTGATGATGTTACCTAGTCGGGTAATGAAACATCTGCAAGCAAACAACCCAGCTCAGGGAGCACCAAGGACTTCCCAAAAGCTTTCAAACGTGCCATCTAGGACAGCGGCCCCCAACCTTTTGGGCACCAGGGACTTGTTCCATGGAGAGAGGTTTTTCCACGGACCAGAACGTGGCATGGTTTCATGTGCTGCCTTCATTCCAAGGGTGGGGCTTCACTTGTTTGCATGGATCGGTGCCAGTCAACAGATGGGGTTGAGGACCCCTGATATATGAGCATGTCTTCAACACATAAAGAAACCTTTTGGACTTTCCTTCCTTGTTTTTTGTTTTCTCCGAGTGGCCTTTGGCTGACTGACCAATTATCTACACCATTATCCAATTTCTTACAGGGGTTAATCCTGACGGCAGAAATATCTTCCTGCACGACGTTTGGCCATCTCGGGAAGAACTTCAGCAGATCGAAGAGGAGTTTGTAATAGCATCCATGTTTAAAGAACTGAAAATAAAAATGGAGGTTAGTTTATCACTTTCATCAATTAGAGATAAGCTTAGAGATACCGCTTGGCTATAGAGCAGGAGGAGGTGACCAGAAACGAAAGTTCCTTTGATCTCTTACGCAAATGGTTCTTTCTTGTTTTCCAGAAAGGAAATAAGCGTTGGGACTCTCTGGAGGCCCCCGAGTCCACTTTGTTTACCTGGGATTCGAAGTCCACCTACATCCGATGCCCTTTCTTTTTCGATAAGCTTGTAAGTTAGGCCGGCCTTAGGCGGGAATGTCTGTTCAGAAGATGTTGGATGCTCAGTCTTGTCTCTTTTTCAGGCCAGACACCCATCTCCCCTCCAGTGCATTGAAAATGCTCATGTCTTGTTGCATTTGGGAGACTCGGTCACCACCGATCACATCTCACCCGCAGGAAGCATTGCCAGGGGAAGTGCTGCAGCGAGATATTTGATGAATAAAGGGTAAGACCCTCCCGGGGGGGCGGGGAGTCTTAAAAGAGGAGGAAGGAAGAGCAGGATTCATCCTCAGAAATTTCTGTCTTCTGACAGCAGTGAACAGAATTAGCTTCCTTAATTGCTAACTAGGGTTGACCGAATGCGCTTCAGCCTTTTAGACCAGAATCTGCCCTAAACTTTCTCTTTATGAGGTTCTTCTCTGACTAGGTCTGAATTCTATTATGGCTAGCCCTTGACTTGTGACCAGAATTGAGCCCAGAACTATAGCCATGAGTTGTGACAGTCTTTAAACAGGTCACCACGTTGCCTGAGCTTGCTTTTGTGTCCTTTTATGTGGTGGATTCTAAGTAAATGCCAGAGTTGTTAAGTGAGTCCATGATGGGGTAGATCGGAACTTAGAAATTGAATTGAAGTACCTTTTGGTGGTGGTGGTGGTGGTGGTTGGTGGTGGTGGTGTGTCTGTCGTAACTTTGAATGGTCGTTAAGCAACCGGCCATTAAGCCAGGACTACCTGTATTGTATAATTAATGCAGAGCAACAGGTTGGAAGATGAAAACGTAATTGGGGGGAAAAGGCTCGGGGGGGGGGCAGATATTTATGTGTGGAAGTGTGATTGTGTTTTCACTTCCCAGTCCTAACCAGCGTTCATGTGTAGGCAAGAAACTCTCTTTTAAACAACTTGCCTCTAGAAATTGTGAATGCTCCAACACTGGAAGTTTTTAAGAAGAGATTAGACAACCATTTGTCTGAAGTCGTGTAGGGTTTCCTTCCTAAGCAGGGGGTTGGACTAGAAGACCTTTAAGGTCCAACTGTTATTCTAAATTCTATTCTAAACTCTTAAACGACATTGCAGAAATGAGATTGTCCAATTCCACAATCCACATTGAATGTCCTCAGTGATCTCTCTCTCTCTCTCTCTCTCTCTCCTTTAGCCTCACACCCCGCGAGTTCAACTCCTACGGGGCTCGTCGAGGGAACGACGTTGTGATGACACGAGGCACCTTTGCCAACATCAAGCTTTTAAATAAATTCATCGGCAAGCCGGCTCCTAAAACAATCCACTTCCCAACAGGACAGACGGTGAGGATGTAGCTTCAAAGGGAAGTCATTATCGGTTATCTAACCACCAGGAATATCCCGTGACCCGGCTCTTTCTCTTCATTGCAGCTGGACGTGTTTGATGCCGCTGAGTTATATCGGAAAGAAAACATCCCTCTGATTATCTTAGCCGGCAAGAAATACGGATTGGGCAGCTCAAGGGACTGGGCTGCCAAAGGGCCGTTTTTACTGGTATTCCATTTTTACTTTAAATCCTCATTATTGTGTCCTGGAAGCCTTCCTTACTTCACTCCGGCTTGACTTCTTTGGGGAAAGTGCCACCTTTCATTTTGTAGAGCATAAATTGCTCCTCTGTCTCTCTTTTGAAAATGTACAAACTCATCTCCAGCAAGAGTCTTATGATTGACAACTATAAAATGGGCAAATCTGTTTATATATCAAGTTTAGAGAATGCCCATCTTACAAGACAATTCTAAGCTCTACAAATGGGAGCTCCACTTAAGAAAACATCGTCTGAATTCACGGGTTAAATGTAAATATTGTAAGTAATTGTTTATGGGCCAGATAATCCTAATGGCTGTAATAATTGCTGCATTTATAGTTTATTGCAATAGCGGGAATATATTTAACTGTAAGTATCTCTTCTTTTTCTTTTAAACATGGTTGCTTAAATTTTGGAGTCTAGTACAGTGCCAGGAGGCAGCATTATTCCCAAAGACAGGTTCTCTTAATATTGCAAATAGACTGAAACTGAAGAGATTCCCAATGTTTCTATTTTTTCCTCCTCTCTGTTAGCCTTTCCAGAAAACTCAGATTCTCCAGCTTAAAGTTCAATAGGGAAATTCTGCTGAATTAGATGATGTCTGAATTGGCGCAAACGTTTTTTTCCTCTCCACCAGGGAGTGAAAGCAGTGATTGCAGAAAGCTACGAGAAGATGCACAAGGGTCACTTGATCGGCATGGGCATCGCCCCACTTCAGTTCTTCCCCGGGGAAAGCGTGCAGTCCTTGGGCCTGACTGGCAAAGAACAGTTTTCTATCTTCTTCCCTCAAGAGTTATTGCCTGGAATCAGCCTGCGTGTAAAGGTATTCATCCGCTTTTTACTTCGCCGTGTGATTCTGTGCAATGTTTCCTATTTGGGGGTGTTTGCTTTTGTTATGTTAAGCCTCTTTGATAAGAAAGGGGTGGGGGAGGAGAGAGAAAAGGAAAAATAAAATAAGACACAAAGTACATAAGCAGGTTGTTGACAAGCTTCATTTTATATTTATAAAATTTAGAGACTGCTCATCCCGCTCTCAGAGCGAATGAGTGTATTTATAGTTGATCTTGTAGGATAGTTATTCTTTATTGGCCAAGTGTGATTAGACAAAGAAGGAATTTGTCTTGCGTGCATAAGCTCTCAGTGTACGTATAACAAGTGATAGATCATGATCATAGTTATGGTAAAAATATGATGAGAATGTTCAACATTTCCTTCATTGAATGTGTTGTTTTGGAAGCGACAGGTTGTTCACAAAATCTCACGTGTAGTCAGCGGAAACTGGCGGAACCCAGTTTCAAATTTTAGAATCCCTGGAAAAAAAGTCTTGCACTGATCTGTGAGATAAAACTTTTTGTTTCTTTGTTCATAGACAAGTACAGGCAAAGAGTTCCAGGTGGCTGCTTCGTTTGACAGTGATGTGGAAATCACCTTGTACAAACACGGCGGCATGCTGAACTACATGGTCCGAAGGCTGTTGTAAAGCCGTTGTAAAGCCCTTTTTTTCCCACTTCGGAGGACTGCCGACCCCCCCAGCCTCTCGAGGCCTCGGCCCGAGCCTTCTTCTCCCATTGGAACTGCTGACAAAAGCCCCGTTTGTGCTCAGATAACTTTGTCCATGGATGTAAAAGATTGTGAAATTGTTGTAGTGGCCGCAGCGAGGTCCTCCTGGATTTTAAAATACTCCGAATGGTGCTATTGACGTTGTTAGACGTTGACGTGTCTGTGTGTTGTGAAAAGAGATCTTGTAAGTATGGGGGGGGGGGGAGAGGGGGGGAGGATTTATCTTAGACCATTTTTGTATATAAATTATGTGAAAACCTGAAACTGAATTGTGAAGATTTGAAGCCAGGTTGCCTGCAGTTCTTTCCTCCCTTTATTTTTTTTTTCCCCTTCCCACCCTTTAACTTCCTGCTGCTGTTTCTTGGGTTGCACGTAGCACATGGCTTAATGATGTATGATTCCCTTGTTTTAAAATTCGGAGGAGCCCCGATTCTGAAAATCAACCAAAAAACCCACCTCCCTTAGATTCTTTTTTGAGATCAAATGATTAGAAATACAGATTACAGAGGCAGCAATAAAAGTCTGTGGAACCTTTCTTCCCCATTTTTTTTCCAAGCTTAGGTGTTTTTCCAACAAGCTCTTTAATTTACAATCCTAGACATTTTTTTCTTGAGTCCATCTTTTTTTTTTTCTCTGCCATATCAGCTGTGCTTATGTTTGCCCATGGTATCTTTCCTTTATTATTGAATGATTTTTTTTTCCTCTGATTTCAATGAAATCCTTGAAGTTCTGTCTTGATGATCACAAATGACAAAAAATAAGAAGAGGAATATCTCACTTTTGGTATCTAAATTATTATTTTTTTTCAGCTTCCGTTTGTTTTCCTCTCCTCCCAAGTAAAATGTGTGTCCTAAAAACCAGGGTGCTTTATAGACATACCCCACAGTCCCCTAACCCAGAGGTTTCCAAACTTAGCAAACGTAAGATTTGTGGACTTCCAAGTCCCAGAATTCCTCAGTCAGTCATGCTGGGAGTTGTAGTTCACAAGTAAAGTCCACAAGTTTGGAATCCCCAAAACATCACTTCTAATTTCACATTTATTTCAAAGCTTGTAATTGGGAAGACACTGCTGACCTTTTTAGTTGTGAAGCTGATCATCATCTATGAACCTAGACTCCATCCAGGTCTAGGTGCTGATATCTGACATCCTTTCAAATGGGTGGGTTCAAATAACCACCTTCACCCCCAGCCCACCTACCTCCAGGTGACTGTTTTTGCTATATGATACATGCGACCCCACCTGTCTAATGATTCTGGCCTATAGACGTCAAGTCCAAATTATGATCCATATTTATTTATCGAACTTGGAAATGGGCAACTATGGGAACTGTATGAACTGTGGACTTCAACTCCAAGAATTCCTGAGCCATGCTGGCTCAGGGATTCTGGGAATCGAAGTCTTAAAAGGTGCCATAAAGTAACTATAGTTGCCCATCCTTGGTCAAACTCATTGACATGGCTTTGCTTTTTCCTCTTATATGCAAAAGATAATATTTTGGAGGTTGCAGCCCTATCTCTTTTTAAAAAAAAACAAACTTTAATTTCCAATGAACATATGGGGGGAATGGACTATAAATAGATGGGACTGGGAGATGAACATAATGTGTGGACCACCATAGAGGTTGGCAGAGTCTTCATAATCCTCCTGACTGAAATTGTTAAGTTCATTTAATTAAAAAGCTGAAAGATTGATGATTTGAGCTGATGATTTCAGGCAGCTTTGGAAGAGAATGAGGTTCAAAAACTTTTTGAACAATTATCACAAACCTCCAGGCTTACCTGGATTAAATCCCTTTCCTAAACCAAACGAAAGCATAACGATTTAGACACTGGGATAGGAGACCTGTGTAGTGCTATTAATTGGAAGCAAAACCACCTGTCCGAATTCTTTTCACGCTGGCAGTGAGTGCACAATGTATTTTAATCAGAAGGTACTGGGTGTTCCATAGTCTGCCATAATCTTGGACTTTCAATTAAGGTAAAAATCACAGAAACAGGAATTGTGTCTGGGTTTTCTCATCCTTTCTTCAGTTTGGCTTCTGAAAAGAACCATAACTGAGATGCTGATTAGGTTGTTACCAACCTGGAGGTGGTGGTGGGGGGAGAGTTTTTAATCAATTATTCACAGCAAAATAATACCTGCATCTTATTATTCTCACACGAGCCACTACAACTGAATGTCTGCTCCTTTTAAGCCAATGTTAACGGTCCACTATGGGTTCCAGTTCACTCCATAAGTATTGTATAGAGACCTCTGAGAAGACAAATGTTGAAATTTGCTGACAATTGTGCATAAAATGTTAAATGGGTGTAAATTATTTTTAATAAAGAAAAGTTGTACCATGTTGCAATTGCAACCATTGTTTTTTTTAACTACTTTTTGGGTGGCAGATATGCATTCATATTCATTGAAGGAGATGGGACAACTAGGGATCAAGCAGCTGGAAATTTCCATGGTAAATTCTTTCACTCAATCCAAATAAGGAAGAAAAGATTCTTCCTTGAAATTCTTCAAAATTAGATTCAGTCTTGACGTTTAAACAACCAGTTAAATCATTTCTGAACAGACAATGTACATGCATCATTACAATGGACTGGAGCTCCCCGTAATATTCAGTAGAATCTATCAGCAATTTTCTCACCAGAAATTTCAATTTGCTTTTCTTGTGCATTCATTTAATCTGCTGATTATAGAAGTTTAAATCTCCATTATATTCAGAATATTATCTTCATCATCTCTCCTGAGAGTTTGAAAGTGAAGAGTTATTTGGCATGACTTTGCTTAACTGTGATTTACTGAATTTCTGAATTGGGAAGGGATTCACCCAGCAACCAAAGTCACAAATCTTAAATTAGTGAATTAAGTTGGCTTTACACAATACTTTCAAAAGCAAATCATGTTAACAGCCTAGTTCCCTTTGCGAATCCAGCTGCTATTCTGGATTGCAAGGTTGGAAAAATTTCAACTCCCAAATCAACTGGGCAGAGGCTGAGTTCCTAAGAAAACCATATAACCAATTCAAAAAAGTTGGGTTTAATTTCTCTTCCACCAACCAACCTCCTTTAAAACTGTTTCCCAACCTTGGGAATTTTAAGAAGTGTGGACTCCAACTCCCAGAATTCTGCAGAAATTGCAGACCAAAAGGGGGGGAAAAAGCATACATGGGAATTTAGGAAGAATAATGCAAGTTTCAAACTTAACAACTCTTCGGATGTAAAATTCCTTTTTAAGAGCCCTAGCTGGGGGAAGATATTTACGCTCCAGAATGAAAGCCTGTTCAATTTGGGCTTTTTAAGGTGATCTTAATTAAAAATCGTAACTGACATCACGCAGAGAAATATAATCGCCAGCCTTGTGGTCAGGAAAAAAAAAGGGGGGGGAAGGAGTTAAATTCCTTACAGCCAATTGGAAGCCCCCTTACAAATGGCTCCAGGCGACGCGAAACCAATTTCTAAGCCCTCCTTTGATTGGACAGCAGCAGATGTCCACGGGGGCTTTTTGGCTTTGCAAGATGATTGCGGAGTTGGATTTTTTTTTTTTTCCCCAACCTGTGAATGCAATTAAATTGATTTAGGAAGATTTTATTCCTGGCTCTGTACATCCGACTGCTGTACTGCTCCATCTGGCAAGGAAATATTGCATTCTGCTTTAATTTGGTTGCATACACACGTGAAAAAACATTTCAGGCGCTCCCTGCGGACTTTGACAAAGGTATATAAAACCCTTTCCTGGCACAACAGGCTTACTACGGTGGAGAAGTTTAAATACCTATATTGTCCAGGTAAGAGATCAGATTTGAGCTTCAAACAGGAATTCTGCCCTTCCAAGGGCAAATTAT
>JAEANM010007209.1:0-17929 GCA_017656035.1 Myanophis thanlyinensis
AGGCTTGGTATGATGCGCACAGGTGGTACCATTAAAGGGTCCAAAGTCACCCTGTTGCTGAGCAGTAAAACTGAAATGCAAAATATGATTGAACTCAGTCGTAGGCGTTTTGAAACAGCAAATCTAGATATACCGCCAGCAAATGCTAGCAGATCTGTTCCACCACCTAGTTCTGGAATAAGTAATAGGGTGACTCTTTCTACTACAGTATCTAATTTTAACAGCCCTTCACCTAGTGTAGTAACTGCAACTACTTCAGTTCACGAAAGCAACAAAAACATACCAACATTTTCCACCGCTAGTATGGGAACTGCACCTCCCAATTTGGGTGTTACTTTTGGAAGTCCCACTTTTAGCTCTACTATATCTAGTACTGCATCACCAATGAACACAGTTCCACCTCCACCAATACCTCCTATTCCAGCTTTACCATCATTGCCCCCAATGCCTTCTATTCCTCCCATACCTGTTCCTCCTCCTGTTCCTACATTGCCTCCTGTGCCTCCTGTCCCCCCAATACCTCCTGTGCCTCCTGTCCCACCTATGACATCTCTGCCTCCTTTATCAGGAATGCCTCCTATGAATCCCCCGCCTGTTGCTCCTTTGCCTGCTGGAATGAATGGCTCTGGAACAGCAATGAATTTAAACAGTAACTTGAACCCAATGTTCATGAATCCTATAAATGCTATTCAGATCAATTCTCAAAGTAGCGTGAAATCTCTTCCTATCAATCCAGATGATTTGTATGTCAGTGTTCACGGAATGCCATTTTCAGCAACAGAGTCTGATGTCAAAGATTTTTTCCACGGACTCCGTGTGGATGCAGTACATATTCTGAAAGATCATGTGGGACGCAATAATGGAAATGGACTAGTTAAGTTTTGCTCTCCTCAAGATACATTTGAAGCCTTGAAAAGAAACAGGATGCTGATGATTCAGCGTTATGTTGAAGTTAGTCCAGCAACAGAGAGACAGTGGGTTTCTGCAGGAGGTCATATAACATTCAAGCAAACTATGGGTCCTTCTGGACCAAACCATCCTCAAACACTCTCTATGTCCAAATCTCCTAATGGACAGAAAAGATCAAGATCCAGATCTCCACATGATCAAGGTTTCTGTGTTTATTTGAAAGGTCTTCCCTTTGAATCTGAGAACAAACATGTAACTGATTTCTTTAAAAAACTAGATATTGTGGAAGACAGTATTTACATAGCTTATGGACCCAATGGGAAAGCACTTGGTGAAGGTTTTGTTGAATTCAGAAATGAAACTGACTACAAAGCAGCTTTGTGTCATCATAAGCAGTACATAGGAAATCGTTTCATTCAAGTTCATCCAATAACTAAAAAAGCTATGTTAGAAAAAATAGATATAATTCGGAAAAGACTACAGAATTTCAACTATGATCAGAGAGAAATTATGATAAATGCAGAAGGAGAGACATGCCCGTCTAAACTCTGTGCACACATATCTAATATCCCCTACAATATTACCAAAATGGAAATTCTTCAGTTTCTCGAGGGGCTGGCCATAGAGGAGAGTTCCATACAGATACTTGTTGATACTAATGGACAAGGATTAGGACAAGCGCTGGTCCAATTTAAAACTGAAGAAGATGCTCGTAAGTCAGAGCGCCTACATCGAAAGAAACTGAATGGGAGAGATGTTGTGTTGAGAGTGATTTCTCTTGAAGAAATGAGAGAAATTGAGAGAAATCCTTCCTCTCAAGGGAAAAAAATGTTGAAAATGCCATTGCAAGGAGGGGGTACAGCAATGCCAGGAGTACAGAATGCTGGTGGAGATGAGCATTCTTTCATAAGTGGTAGTGCAAAAGATGCAAAGAGTGGTCCTCCTTTTCATTTTCCTGGCAATTTCACTGGTTCTAATGTATTTGGTCCTCCTCTTCCACCACCAGGAATAGGGGGAGGTGGTTTTGGTGACTCCAGACCAGGAATGCCTGCTATTGGAAGCAGTGGCTTGCCTGTTCTGCCTGGTACAGGTATTGATGTCCCAGGTTTTGGAGGTGGGCCTAGTAATTTAACAGGGCCCTCTGGGTTTGGAGGAGGTCCTCAGAATTTTGGGAATGGTCCTGGTAATTTAACTGGTCCTCCTAGTTTTGGTAGTGGACCTCCTGGTCTTAGTACTGGGCTTGGACATATAAGTGGACCTCCAGGGTTTGGACCTGGACCTGGAAACATGCATATTACTGGGCCACCTGGGTTTGGAGCTGGGTCTGGTAAGCCGGGGCCTACTGTCATTAAAGTTCAAAATATGCCCTTTACTGTATCAGTGGATGAAATTTTGGATTTTTTCTATGGTTATCAAGTAATCCCAGGTTCGGTATGCTTAAAATACAATGAGAAAGGCATGCCTACAGGTGAAGCAATGGTTGCATTTGAATCTCGTGATGAAGCAATGGCAGCTGTTGTTGATCTGAATGACAGACCAATAGGCTCACGAAAAGTCAAGCTTGTTCTAGGTTAGTTGGAATATAACATCCTTGTAGACTAGATATTAGTGCTGTGATTTATGCATTCAGACTGTTTTATAGTAGCTCCCGGTAGAAACTATAATTTGTTTAAACTACATATTTGTTTTGATAAAAATGAAAACACTGGTTTAACTGTTTACAGAACAATTGCTGCAAGAGAAAATATGCATCAGAGTGGATGTGCAGTTCTGCCAGTAAAGATACATGGAAAAGGATTCTCATCAATAGAGAAGTTTTCTAATGCTCAATTGACCATGAAATATTCATCATGGAGTCCAGATTGGTTTCTTGAAAGTTAGGAAAGTTAAAGGAAATGGTCATGATGAAGTTAGTGATCTCTTAGTGGGTGCTATTGAAGCCATTGTAAAATAGAAACTAGATATTCCTAGAGTTGGTTAAAAACTGGCTGAATTTCTTTGTTTACACAAGTCAAAGATTTTTCTGTTTTTAAAGTCTTACTTTGCAACTGAATAAAGTCAAAGTATACACAGATTGTTTATGTACTTGTTTTCAAAGATTCTTGGTATATGGACAAGGAAATTAAAGAGATAGGTGGTTTTCCTATATATGAACAGAACAATCCGTAAAATTCCAGCTTTTTTGTGGAATAATTTTAGTTATTATTGCAACTGATTATATAGAATATAAGATATTTGCCACAAGTGCAGGTACCGTTGTTGTCGTTCTGCATCTTTATTCACTGTATGATTAAAATAAATACGTGAAGGTGCCATGCAATGCCATAACTTGAAAAAAATTGTTTGATTAGATGGTTTTGTTAGGATTGTATGTTACAGTTGGAATAGGATGCTTATCATTTGGTTTTTGTACACTGTATGTTGTGTATCTTTTTGAATCACATTCTTATAAAATCTCTTGGTTTAATACGTGAACATAAGGGACTGATGCGAAGTGTTAATGTTAGTAATCATTTGTGTTACTATTACTTCTTGAACTTTTGTGAATTATTACTATGGATCACTTAAGACATTAAAGCTTTGCAAACATATCCCAGTACATTTGAGTTCTTACAGTTTTTACAATGGCTTATATTTTCACTTTCAATCTCTATGTAGTGTTGGGTTTTTTTAGTAGGATTTTCTTAGGAAAAAGAAGATACCATTATATAGCAAAATCAAAGTAGAAATTTGGACTATTCATGATTAGAATTCAAAAATGGAAAGATTGAAATAAGTTGTTTGAAAAACCCTTTGAAAATCATTGTATTTTAAACAACTTAAAAGCTATTCTGTTCCTAGTTAAACAGTGTCTTTTGAGTTGTGTATGATGGAACATTTGAAGTGCACAGCCTGTTTTGATATAGAAATGCAAGTGGCGACTGTTCTATTCATCCAGTGTGTAAGATGGATGCAAAAGCCTATTGAATGCTACATCAGGAGAGGATTTTTGAAGTTCAGTAATTCTTTTAAAGACTGTGTGAAGGTGTTGCAATGAAGAGGTGGCTGCAGTACAACTTATAATTCATGGATTTGAAATTGCTTTGACAGGAACTGAGATGGTGCACTCCTGAAAAATGACATGATTGATTGTACTACACTGTTAAACTTACTAAGCCTCTTGTTAATAAAGCTGTCTTTCTGAAGATTTGAGCTATCTATTTTTAATTTTTGGTGTACTTCAACAGCAAAGGCTAATAAAAACACAGAATTTGGGTTGGTGATATGACTAGGAAATGAAAATTTATTTTTATTTTGAAATTCGTTATTTAATGGGGGTGTGTTTTCTGTGAAGCAAAAAATCTCAGTTGAATCCAGATTAGATGTTCCAGAAATAAAGCCCCATTTGTTTATGGGTGAAAGGGAATGGAGAGACAGTTTCATTGATTTCCTGCTTTGCTGCAGCCTTAATATGATCTCTCATGTTGCTCTGGTAAGTTCCCATGTCTTCAAAGACAAATTTTCAGGAGACAAAGGAATCATTCAGAAATTGCCTCATTGTTTATTTTCGGTACACGGAGGTCCAGCTCACGGAACGATAAAATTGAGAGGTTGAATCAAAAAGTTCCTCTCCATGAAAAAAAGACTTCAACTACTCATATAAAGCTTTCATGAGCTTCAGTTTTTTCTGTGAGTGGAGTGGTATCTTTGGTTCCAGCTAGATATTTTAATTGAACAATTGGTTAAGAAAATAGTATGTGATTTATTTGATACTTAAAATTGCATCTCAGCATTGCTTTTCATGGTGTGAAATATAATTAAAGTGCTGAGTTATTTAATAATTATATGATTGTTTCTCATAGTATTTGAGATGGGATTATTAGTATACTTCTGCATATTCTAGAAAATATTGCAGTAGTATAAGATTCTTGTACATAGGTTCTTTAATATTGCTTTGAAGATGGTGTTGGCTATCTCATCGCATTGCTTCAGTAGTTTTTAATACATTAAAAATAATACACTAGTATGATTTTATCAAAAATGTTTTATATCTATCTCGAAGAAAAGATAGACATCAAGAACAAACTGCAACATACGCTTCTGTTTGTTAGGAGAGGAACAGAGACTGTGCATCTTAATATAGTAATGTTTGATATCAATCACAGAAAGTTTCTTTTTCTGCATAATGCAAGATAAAGTGGACTTTGGAACCTGTGTTAAAGGTTCATAAGGTTAAAAGTGTCCTAGAAATTTATGTAAGATGGAAAACCTTATTCTTCACTAGTAACTTTTTGAGAAGTCATTTCTTTGAATCTTGGAAATGGTATGAGGATATTGTAAATAAAAATTAAACTTGCTGGAAACGGAAGAATCCACCTTCCAGAGATATGTTCCTCTTGTGCCAGAATTCATTATAGGTTTAATTAGATTCAACAGTGTTTTCCTGTTAATTTTCATTGAAAAAAATTAATTTGATTAATTTCATGGAACCTTCTGGATTGAAGGACAGAATATCCTTTACATAAGAACAGAGGGCATCAGATCAAACCCTCACAGAAGTGAGATATACCACATACCAGTATATTAAGGATAATAATGCTTAAACTTATTTGTCACTGAAAAAAATATTTACCATGTATTAGTTGAATAATAATGCTGCTCCTTGCTAATTTTAATTTTATACATTTTTATACAGTATATATTTTAAATTGATTGTTAAAGAGCAAGCATACTATAAAACTATGATATTTACGGAACTGAAAATCTGATAATTCTGAAAGTTGCAGTAATCCCTTGCTCCAGAAATAGATAACTTACTTTGAAATTGTTAGTAATAAGAGTAAACCGTGTTGAAAATAGTGAGATTGAATGAATTTACATAAAGAGGCAACTTTCCAATGTTTTTCAAAAGTATTGGAAATTAGCTAATTGGGAGGAAGCTATTATTAATTTATTTTGTAGGCCTCCCAACTTCCAAATCATTCTGACTTCCAATCAGAAACCAACATATAAAAATACAGCTTACCAAAAAAAATAAAAACCAAACTGATAGATCAAAACATAATAAAACAAAAAAGGTGCCATAATTACCTTATCCGGTATGCCTGGGAGAACAGGCCAGGTCTTTCGTAGTTATCCGAATGATATAACAATGGGACCACCCAAATCTTGGAGGGGGGGAGGCAGGGGGAGAGATTATTCCATAATACAATAAAGTATATTTTCCTTCAGAACGACATTCTTTAATTGACAGGATCCAGAGTGCACTCGGCTTACTGGATCAAATCAGACAGACAAAGATAACTTGAAGACAAACTGTCCCTCAGATAGCTAAGCCCTATGACATGAAGAGTTTTGAAAGTGATAACTAGCACCTTGAATAGACATGGAAGCCAACTGTCAACCAGATGAAGCTTGCAAAGTAATTGGATCACACATGCATCACATGATGGCCACATCAATATCTTTCCCATGCATTCTGATAATGTTCTTTGAGGGGCATCCCTGTGTAAAGTATACTACTTTAATCCAGTCATGAGGTAATATGGATACAGACTGTAAACTGTCTCCTGGTCCAGGAAAGTATTAGATGTGCCTGCTCAAAGAACTTCTTGGCTACAGCTTACTTGCTCTACGAGCAGAACCTAACAGTTCAAGAGGACCCCCCAGATTGCATACAAATGTCATATAGGGAAATGCAGCCTGATTTGAGAGTCAGCAAATAATACTTCCAGATGGGAGTGGGAGACATAGTAGACATACATAGACATAGTCTGTGGTCATAACTTGTCAGGACTGACCCTTAATCTGTTCCTCCCCATCCAGACCTGCACTTCTTTCAGGCACTGGGTTAGGACTTCAGCTGCATCTCTTGATAAGTCAGGAGTTAACAAGCACAGATGGATATTATGTCTCTGATGCTGTTACTATCATGTGAAGATTTGCAGAAAACAAAGTGTATGTTAAAATATGATTTAAAACAGATTAAAAATTTATATTTTAACCACCAGTGAATATGCTTCTAATATATTTTTGTAAATTTTGATTAGAAGTTTATAGCTTTTTCAAACTGTACTATTTAAAAATATTCTTGTTAGTATAGGGCAAAAATGTATAATGTTACCTCTTCGGTATAAGTGATGCTTTACTAAACAACATAAGGAAAAATGAGTTTATTCCAAAGTGTTTATGGATTACATTCCAGTGAGGAACAGATAGGTGTAACAGGATCAATCTGTTAAATGTGTAGTTACATAAAGTTTTATTTAAAGCCAAGATTTCACAACAAATGTAGGATTTAAGGAGAAAACAGCTAATAGACACTGATGCATAAAAGAGAACAAAAAAATAGCAAAAACAATTTTAAATATCTGGCAATAGTTTTTTTGGATCATGTTTTGGGAAATTGATGAAACAGTATATAATTTAACTTTCACTATTATATATATGAATGGCAGATATGCTGACTGGTTTGTTTGATTTTGACTGCTCCTTAGTGCTCTTTGAGCATGGTTGGTTTTTTTACAGACATTTCATTACCCAAACTAGATAATGTAATCATAATTTTGACTTGGTCTTTACGAACCCAGCTGTTGTTTGCTTAATCAAAATTTGTTTATAAGTGATATGCAGGTAGCCCTCGACTTACTACTATTTCTTTAGCAACTATTCAAAATTATGATGGCACTAAAAAAAGTGACTTATGATCAGGTCTTGCACTTAACTGCCACACTGTCACCACCCTCAAATGATTTGGCACTTTGCAAATGTTGCATGCTTACGATGTTGCCATGTCATGTGATCACATACCTGCCATTTAAGATTTTGTGACAAGCAAAGTCAATGAAAAATCCAGCAGGGAAAGTTGCAAGTTATGTGATATCTTATTTAATTACCATAGTGATTTGCCTAACGAATGCAGCAAAAAAGTTTTAAAATTGAGTGTGATTGTGGGATGCTTCATTTAATGAGTATACCATTTAATAAATTTCCTGATCCATACTGTCATAAATCAAGGACTACCTGTAATGCAACATGTGAACCCAATTAGTTATGAAAGCCACCACTTGGTATCTTTGACCCAGTTAAAGGTTTCTTTGTGTGTTTCATTTATTACATCACAAATTTCAACATAAGTTGCGTATATCAAAATTATTATTAGAACGTTATCGAAATCTGGCCGTCTATGGTTTTTTTATTGGAGTAGAGATTCAGATAGTTCAGACACAATTATCCATCAATAGATTTAAAATGCATGCTCAGTATTGGATCAATACAAACATTTTAGAAAATATATTTTGTAAATTCTTTTTAGATGCCATTTTAAGGCAGTCCTTCCATTGTAATTATTACAATAAGTCATAAGTGGGGAAAAAGTGGTATATGTAGTTAAACAGTAAGACATTAAATTCATTATATAATGTGCACATTGAGGAGAAGAAATTTGAATTGCAACAGGAGCAAAGAATGTAGTTTTCCATATTCCTCTGACATTTCTGTTTTGAATGTTCTGAACAGTAGTGATGTTGGATTCCTTTTCTTCAAGTACTGCAATCTAAAAAGTTACAAGATTGTAGGATTTTGTAGACAATGCAAATTAGACAAAACCAATAGCATTTAGACTTATACGCTGCTTCACAGTGCTTTATGGACCTCTCTAAGCGGTTTACAGAGTCAGCATATTGCCCCCAACAATCTGGGTTCTCATTTTACTGACCTTGGAAGGATGGAAGGCTGAGTCAACCTTGAGCCTGGTGAGATTCAAACTGCCAAATTGCAGGGAGCCAGCAGTCAGTAGAAGTAGCCTGCAGTATTTTATTCTAATCACTGTGTGATCAACGTGGCTCAAGACAATATTCATTGGCATTTTATGTTATTTCGCCCCAACAAAAAACTGAGTAATCAGGCAGTGGGCACAATGAAAGACATGTAAGTGTACTGAGAAAAGGTGAGAAATTTACACATTCACAAAAGATTTGTTATGACCAGCTACAAAACAGCCATTGCCTGCTGTATGCATTCCAGTCCCCTGGGACATTCTGCCATTGAGACAGATTTCTGTCTTGGCCAGTGGGAACATTTTTAAACAAAACTCTTAGGCATAACCACTTCTTTATATTTCCTATGGCTGTATGTAGAGCCATGAGTATAACTTTCCATTAACTTTTATAATCAAAATGTGCATAATCAATTAATGCATAAGTGTGCATTAATCAAATTAGAGCCAAGTTATATAGTTTTATTGATACTGTAAAGAAATTGTGTGTTCAACCACTGAGTTGTCGTAATTTGATCAACAGAAGTAATACATTGCAATTGATACATATCCAATAAAATCATTGCAAAGCTACACAGCAACATGCTAAGAACGGGAGTTTAATTTTGTACTTGCTTAGGGAAAATCATTTAGTATTTAACTCATACAGAACTGATTGACCTGAGCTAATGCAACTCATCAACAATTACTTTTGCAAACCTTTCACAAAATTAATATATGCCAACTGTGTGTTACATCTTCTGAGAAATTACCCAATACCTATATCTGTATTGGGCAGACACATTAAATTGCATTTGTGTTCTTGCATCTGAAAAAAATAAAAAGTTTTCTTTACTTTCATATAAGCATTTCAGCTTTCCTTTACTTCTGTATTCCTCAAGTTTACCCTGCCTCTAAGTAGCTCTAACTAGCAAGCTTAGCTACTTACCTTTCTTAAGTACATATTGATCTACCTTGTGTTGCCTTTACTGGCAGCTTTCTAGCCCAACCACAAACTGTTTAGAAGGAAATCTAAAAAGTTTTTTCTTGTCCACCAAGTAATTGGTAGGTGAGCAGGGTTTTTTAAGAAACGTCAATTCTTATTCAGATAAGAATGATTAAATACAAGTAGTCCTCACCTTACAACCACAATTGAGCCCAACATTTATGTTGCTGAGACATTTGTTAAGTGAGTTTTACACTTAACATTTTACAACCTTTCTTGCCATACTTGTTAAGGGAATCGCTGCAGTAGTTAGTGACATCTTTGTTAAGTGAATCTGGTTTACTCATTGATTTTGTCAGAAGGTTGCAAAAGGGAATCACATGATCCCAGGACACTGCAACTGTCATAAATGTGAGTCAGTTGCCAACTGTTTGAATTTTGATCATGTGACCATGAGGGTAAGTGTGAAAAATGGTCATAAGTCACTTTTTAGTGATGTTATAATTTTGAACAGTCACTAGATGAACTTATAAGTCGAGGACTACTTGTGCTACAGATATCTCTAAAATAGAATATGGTGTGGTATTTGAAATGTGACTTTACAGAGAAAATAGCTAAAAATGAACCACAATTTATGAAAACTTGCTAAAAATACATGCTGGCTTTGATTATTTTTTTTTTAGTTAGATGAGCCTAGGTAATATTCTTTGAGCTTTTAAATGATAAACATTCAACATGACTCTAAATCGTGCAGCAATTATTTTCTTCAGAATTAATGAAAATGGATATACCTTCACAAGTGGAAACTGAAGATGTCATTGACGCCCAAAAACAACATATTGATGTTTATCGAAGATATTTCTCAAGTAGAATGTGTCTAGAAAGCTTAATGGGGTACAGAATATTTTATCTGATGCAAAAGTATATGTTCCAATATAAATTATAACCCTGTATGCGCCGTTTATAAACTTTTTATAGGAAGATTAAAATGAAAAACAGCTCTCTTTATTAAGCTTTTATTTTGGTGATGGCCGATTTATATTTTTAAAGGCTACTTTTTTTATACGGGCTTTGCAAAATATATTATTGCAGGAGATTAGGATAGAGAAAAATGAACATAGTTTTCAAATATGCAGAAAATGCATATTCAATATATGTAGCTTTTTTATAGTGAAATGAATGTTCATCATTTCAGGGAAGGTAGCTTTTTTGTTTGACATTTTTTCACAGGTATTCATTATTTAATCTAGAGCTATAGTGTCTTAACAAGGGAAATACCAGTTTTGAGTTTTTCCCAGGAAAAAATATTATAGCAGCTATATTGTATCTTTAGGTCCTGTGAGTTAGTATCCACAATTCAGTGAGTAACTTTCATTTATTTTCATTTAGAAAATATATTTACTAAAATGAGATATTAAGGGAGATCCAGTTTAATTTCCTAGGTGGGAAGAAATATAAGCCAGAAATAAATAAAACTAGATATTTTGGCATCATCTAAATCTTAACTATTACACAGTTATTATTGGAAATTCAAAGTTGTAAAGTGTTCCATTCAGTGATGGTGTAAATTATACATGTCGTTGGACCCCATTGGCATATATGTTCAATAAAACATGAGGGTATTCTCTAATACTGTTGATGACAATTTCATAATGTTAATACTGTTTTCCGTTCTCAATTTTGTTCTAGTATACTGATGCGATTCCTTGTTTGTAAAGAATAAAAATCTTGAGTACATTTAGAATTGATGACTTTGGAACATTGCACAAGAATTATAGTTGATTTACTGAAATAAACCTGTTTCTTCCCAAATTCAGCTGAGATATGCATATATTCAGTGCAAGTTATAGGTTTTATTACACAAAAATAGTGCCAAACTAAATGGCTAATGTTTGGTTGCAATCAATATCCTCAGTTAATTGCAAAGATTGCATAATTAACAATCTCATTTACTAAATTTTACAATATAGTAATAGACACTTATTTTTACATGAAGACTTGTTTCCGATATAGAAAACTAGTTAAATGTTTCTATAATAAAAGTGGAATTATAGTTGTGTATATTAATGTATCTTATGTAGAATAGTTTTATACAGGAAGTATCTTCTTAGTAGCTTCCTTGCCTCATTTTCTTGGAGATACGTAATTACATACCTATAAATCATAAAATTTTATATTAAAATTAATTATTAAAATATGGATTAATTATACTACATATGTAACATGTAGACATGTAATATGTTCCATACTTGTCCTATACATGTTTGTGAATAACAGAAAATAAAGTTTGAAAGATCAGAAGAGTAACAGTATCCTATGTAAAAACTATCAAATGTGTGTGCAACTAGAACATAAATGTAACCAAATGTTAGGTACAAACAATCAGATCCACATGTGAAGAGTTCAATAACCTATTTTATTGCTCATGGCTATTTCACAGGAATCTTCCCTGACTTGCGGTCTGTACTTGAATCAGGCTACATAAGATAACAACGGTATTCATTTGTGTATGTGTGGAAGATTGAACTCCCATTCTTGTGCCTGTGTAACAATTTGAGATTAATTCTCTGTTTGACTCCCCCTGGCTAAGCCAATCTCTCCAATACCAAGCGAGTGAAGGATATTGCTGGCTTCAATTGAAATTATATACATACACACATCATGTAAGAGCACAGTGAAAGTTTATTTATTCCACTATTTACACTTGATGTTACTATATATTAGTAATACAGGTAGACAAATTAAAATTCATTCCAAAGTTATAAAGAAAATAAATATAAAATATTAAATTCAGTGTAAAAAGACATAATTGGATTTGCTGAACTAATCATGTGACAAGTAAAACCGGTCATTTTTGGAATTGTAATTGAAAATTAGAATAGAGAAAAGGTATAAGTTTAGTAAAAAATAAATAAATTATAGGATGGCCAGCAGGTGGCAGCACCTAGTTAACCTGGCTGATCTAAAAGGACCTACAGTAGGATATAGTTAAGGAAAGTCTTGAGCAGAATCTAGTTCATGTAAACATTCCAGTTTTCATAACTGAAAAATCCAACAGTATATCTGTTCTAAGTTTAATTGGAAGTTATTACATGACAGTTACATTCAGGTATAATGGAGAGAATCTACAATAGTGCCTTGTTTTGCTAAATGAAGCAGTTGTCCATATTTTATGCACCTCGCATACTGGAAATTTGTTTAAAGACTCAAATTTCTGTACAATAAAAGTATGAATTGAAACATCTTGAGATCTTATTCTATAAGCGTATTTACTATTATGGCAGTAGGGTAATAATCTGTCATTGATCAATCTTATATTTTGGTGATGCATGAATGCATAGCAGACAATTACTATGCCTTTCCTGCTGTTTAATTCTGGAAAATAAATGCAATACAGGAAATATGTTTTGTATATAAACCAAAATCTTTAAAAAAATAATTTCAAATAAAGTTGAATAAAGACAATGAAACTTCTGATTAATAACAGTAATTCATAACAGATGAGAAAACATTACCAAGTTTGTTGGATTTATTAACAAATTCATTGGAAGCAAAGCACTTATTTCAGAAAATATCCCATTTCTGAGGTCAAGTAATACAGTAACATCACTAGATATGTAACTAAACCCTCAAAAAGGTTTAAAGGAACTGAAGTTTCATACATTTTATTCCCTTAATACAACCCAACTACTATGTAGATATTTGAGAATTTTTGATGCCAAAAAAACACCACGAAAAATCAAGTTTTGGCTTATCTATCAATGAATTTACCAGCAAGTATATATAGTAATACTATACTTATATCAGTATTCATGATCACAGGCAAGCAATAAACCCTTGAAATTTTATGAAAAAAAAACCATGAAAAATTGTTGCAGCTTTTCCATGCATGGGTGGTACATTTTTCATGGTATTTTGGTTAAAAATGTGTGCTAAGGAACAATCCATAGTTGCTGGATAGAATAGCATGTCATAACGGTGCTTATTTTTCTTTCACAAAATTTTGGTTTACTGCGTCAAATTTCTTTTTTTCAATCAGCTTTTTTCTATTAATAATTTCACTGAGCGCTAGAAATAATGGCTAGAAACATTGTTATGGGAGACTAAGAAAGAATTGGTTTTTAAATTACTGATCAGAAATCTCATTGTGTCCTTACTCATTGTAAAATAGAATCATTTTATTCACAAGAATTTTTTTAGCTCAGCATTTGAGCAAACTACTAATTTATTACTCATAGGAAATAACTCTTCAAATATATGAAATTATCTTCCATTCACACAAGACTTCCCAACATAGTAGTGTAGAGTATATCAAAAAATACAGGGAAGGAGGGGAAGGAAGGATCAGCTCACAGCCTACTATCTTAAAAAGGTTTAATATTAAAAGAAAACAACCCCTCTTCTAAATCCATGTTACAACATGAAACACCAGATTATTTTGTGTAATTGTTTTGGAGCCTGTTTGGGAACACGAAGTCTGCTTTGTTTTTCAGTATATAATTGATGAAGCTACAATCATGATTATAATTATAAGCAATGCCAACTACAGGGATGTGTATACTAATCATGCAAATGATCCAAATGATTATTATCCTTAGAAAACTATTGAGAAAGAATATTAATGTAATTGTGACTTGGCAATAAAATACCCAATCAAAAAGATTACAGCCATTTTTTTCTGGTTCAGATATTTTCTATACACATACTTTGTCCCTATTGAACATATAAATCAAATCAAATCCTAATGTTTTGCCTTGGATTATAGGGATGGTGCTGTTGCTGAACATTCGTCATCCCCAAGAACTAGTTCATTCTTATCCCCATATTTCTGGGAAACAATATGTGACATTCCTGTAGTATAGTAGTAATATTCATGTATCTTTTTAAAAATCACAAGAATTTTAAGAGTTAGGATAGCATGATAGTGAGAGATGAGGTATAGGTGAGATGGGCAGCATAAAAAATTAAAGTAAATGAAAGGATTTAAGATACAATTCTGGGTATTTTTACCTGAGAGATACTGGATGCAGTAGGAATTTTTTTTACAAATAGCTGTAGGGTTGGCTGCGATGCTCCAATTGCACACATACTTAGGGATCCCATTAAGTCTGATATATTTACATAAATAGAGGTAGTTGCTTAGTGGCTGTTCAAAGTTATATTGGACCCCCCCCCCCAAAAAAAAAGCTAATGATCTAGTTCTGATGGCTGCACACCAGAGGTGAAATTCAGTGGTTCTCACCAGTTCTATAGAACCGGTTATTAGAAGAAATCTGTTTTCCCCCCACTTTGCAGAGTTAATCCTGCAAAAATTAACTTTACAGGGTTAATCCTGTAAATAAAGCAGTTGTTTCTAGCCTAATCTTTATTGCCTTGCTCACAAAAACTGCCTCTCCCCTTATTACATTGTAACTGGTGAAGTTTCATTCTGTGCTTGGTGATGTTTAATCCTGTGGCCACGCCCACAGAACCGGTAGTAAAAAAAAATTGAATTTCACCACTGCTGCACACACCCACTCTATGTTTTGGACTCTTGGCAAGTAACTCACTTTCGTATCTGGTTGCAGTGTTCCATGGTTGTGTAACTGCAATTTATGATGCTTCTTCCCAGTTTTTTGCCTTTTTGGCTGGTTTGCAGCAAAGAACACTTGTAGTTCTTTGCTGCATTGATTGATTCATTAATGGCCACCGCAAAACTTTAAAAAATAGGTTGAGTCCTATTGATGCCTTGGCTTATCACTATCATGACTTATGATGGGAATTCTGGGTTCCATTATGGTCAAGGTATAGGTACAAATTGGGATGCTATTAATGTTTGTAGTGATGATTAAATAATAAATAAATAAATAAATAAAGATTATGCACACAAATAGCATGAGGCTATAGCAAAAGAGAAAATGAGGTGTCTTTTTGGATTTTGATTCTTTTACTGTAAGTAGGTTACATGTATGTCAGTCTTCCGGAATTAACGTGTATACACACTAGTAAGATTCCATGCAATGAATAGCTTAGGGAACTTATTTTGAACTATTTGAATCATAGTCAAATGTAAATAGCTTTGGAAATGGCCATGGCAGATCTGAAGGAGGTGATGCGAGTCAAAGGGATGGAGAACACTGATCCATAAAGTGGCCGGGTGTGTTGGACACAACTGAATGGTTGATGATGATGAAATAGCTGTTAGACGCCAGTAATTTTAAACTGCCACGAGTGTAAACTCTTCAGACATCCAAAATAAATCCCTTTTGATCATGAAATGTGTAAAATCATAACTTTATTCAGGTTTATATGTTTCTTTACTTTTCTTTATACTGTTTGTATAGTAGCAGTCAGACCAAAACAGCTTCTCATTTGCTTGCTCATTTACTTAAATCTCTCGGAGTACTATTGCATATCCTGATTAGCATAGTTTTTTTCAACTTCAGTTTTTCAAAATATCTTGAACTAGTCTAGGAAGTGTCCTGGATTACATCTAGAGTGGTTCAGATTGGAGAATATTATACTAACAGGCAAGTGAAAAACATTTTGGTAAGGATGGGCCCATTAAAAATTTAAATATACACTTCCCTTCCCATCCCTTACAATCAAAATAGGGAGTGGCTGGCAGTATTGGTGATTCCAAAGGCATAAGTTTCCTGAAAGGATGGTGGTGAGTATTTTAACTGGCTAGTTCAAAATGAGTAATAAGAGGCAAAACATCACTCAGTCTACTCCCATCAGGAAATGCAGAATAACATTTTCTCAGAAATGTAAATACTGTAAAATCTAAGTTGATCCATTGGGCTTTGAGACCTACAGAATAAATTAATATATCATCTAGCTGAACTTATCTGAACTGAAAAAAACCTCATCAACCCAGTACTGATTAACACTTGAATGGAAGACTACCAGAAAACCCTGGGACTAGCCTAAGAAATTGAGCAAATTTCCAAGAAGGCAATGGCAAGCTACATATGTATAGTTATCAAAGAAAACTACATTTGTGTGTTTATGCACCCACCAGAAGTCAAGCTTTGCTTGAGTGAGTTTTCAGTTTTTAAACCTGCCATTTTATAACAACATTCCATCTAATATTTGTTTTTTTCATGGTTCAGATATATACATAGTAAGATACAGAGGTATATACATTTTGTAGGCCTGTCTGTAACTTTGAGCACTTGCAAGGGTCAATTTGACAACTACCAGGTGATTTATTATGAATATCTTAATTTCTCGTATTCTCTTGAAGTAGCTCTTGGACAAATAGTGCTGTAAATTAAATATTAGTGTCAAATCAGCTTCACTGCAATTGCAGGTAAACCCATTGATACAGATGAGACAGGAGATCCTTTCAAATGAAAAGTCAGCGCTAATTATGGTGTTTTCTACTTCAATGCCTTCCTTATGTCACTACCTGTTTTTCTCACTTTTAGCATCCTGCCTGGCCTTTGCTTTTCTTTTTCTCATTTTCAAGTATGAACGTTATAGCTTCCTCCATTCCTGATATGTAGCAAATTGCATTGCAAGAAACAATAATCATGGACTTGATGATGTTATCACACTACAGTAGGGTAATACCATAATATATGCTTGTTGTAAACATAAACATATGTTATTGATTTCATAGTGTGGATAGAGAGAATTAGGAATGCACACCAGTCCATAAAATAATGTTAGAAATTTCAGTTGACATGAATATATGTAACTCACGGTTGTTCTGAAGTCCTTGTTGCTCTCAGTTTGATTATTCGGTTGCAGATGTTTCACTACCAGACTAGGTAACATCTTCAGTGCTATAAAGGAGAGTAAACCCCACTCCCTTCTATTACTGAAGATATTACGTAATTTAATCTACAAGCAAACAACCAAAGCTCAAAGAGCAACAAGGACTCCAATGTGTTACTCAGTAAATAACAACAGTGCTTGCTTTAGGTATGGAAGATATGTATATTCCACTGATTCCTACTGCCCTTTTTTTCAATTTTTTACATATTTGCATGTCTGATAATTACTGTCGCAAATTAATGTTTATCTGGTTTGATCTGAATTACATCATGTTTGTGGCAGCAAAGCTTTTGGTAATAAACTGATTCAGCATAGAATGTTCATGGACATTATAGTTGCTGAGGAAACAAAGCCTGCAGCAAGAAATGCTGACAGTTGAATTTCTTTATAGGGATTCTAGCTTGGTTACAGTCAAAACGTTGCATATTATGAATGCAGAGGTGTCTTATATGGGGATACTAGGGAACTAAGTCTGCCCAGCAACTGTACCTCCATCCTTGTATTTAGATCCCCTCCAATCGGGTTTCAGGCCTGGCTTTAGCACGGAGACAGCCTTGGTCGCATTGGTGGATGAT
>JAEANM010007210.1:0-17929 GCA_017656035.1 Myanophis thanlyinensis
ATTTTTATGAATTTAAAATTGTTTTAATATTTAATCAGCCTACTAATTTAATTAATTTTAAAGTGATCTTAAATTTGAATTATTGTACTGTTTTATCGGCTGTTCACCGCTCGAGTCATTCGGGAGAGGGGCGGTATAGAAATTTAATAAAATTAAAATTAAATTAAATCTTTCCCATCACCAATAAAATATGTTCTGCCATACTTAATATTAATGAAACTACCCATTTGGCCAATATAGAGTAGATCCACAATACCCCGTGACTGAACTACTGATAATCATATGTCACATTAATACTTGCCTCGCCCATAAGTGTGAATTTCATCTGACTTCACTCATAAATGGGCTTTATGATTTTGAATCATAATTATATTTGCATGTTCCTTTATTTTTTAAAAAAATGGCACTGAAGTAATAAAGTATATGCTTCCAATAGAAGAGAACTTCCTCAGGATTAAACTGTGGAGCCCTTTGTGGTCCCTGAGTTTGGTTGCTTGCTTGCAGGCATTTCATTATCCAACAGGGTAGTATCAGCATGCTAGTAAGTATGGGATTTATTCTCAACTTCCACCATCAGTGACAGAATAAGATGGTGTATATAAACAGGGAGCAAACCATACACTTACTAGCACTGATTAATGTAATGAAATGTCTGCAAACAAACAACCAAGCTCAGGAATCACCAAGGACTCCAAAGTATATGTGCCTAAAAAAAGAAGAGACATTATCATTGAAAGCATATAAATGTATAACCAGTGATACTTTTCTGGGCATGCTTCCACTGGGAGTACATATGTCTCAAAGCAATGTCTAGACACTTACATGTCTATTCCTGTTAACTTTTTGCAGGGTGGGCATGAACAGCCAACCTAGGCAATGAACTCTTAATGTACACTCTAATCCTTTGACAGCCTCTGGGGTTGCTGTTCCTGATATTCCATTTATTTGCTTTGACTATCATATGTTCTCATTAAGCAAATAAGGAAATTGAAAACTGGGCTTGCTGTTTGCTTTTGGGCAAGTGTACAGAAGGAAGCTAAAGAGAGTGAGTGAACAAGTGGAAGGCATGATCTCCATGCTTGGCCTTCTGCTTATCTAATAGATAGATGACAGGGACACAGACCCACTGTGTGCTTAAGGATCAATGCAAACAGTTCCAAAGAGTGCAGACTTGAACTACAGTAATGGCAGGGAATGATATATAATGCATTACAATAGACCGTTTAACTGGAATGCTCAATTTCGCTTTTGCTCTGTGATTTCTGGATTAGATTTATACTTAGTTATGGGTCACACCAACTGAGATTGGTAGATGCATGTTTATATGTTTCTACCATCAGTTTAACAAAGCATACATTGAGCACAAGCCTGTTAAGTTTAGGTTATAAATATTCTTACACAGAATTATATAGTTATGTAGGTTACGGTATATTGACAGGCAGTGGTGAAATTTAATTTTTTTACTACTGGTTCTGTGAGCGTGGCCACAGGATTAAACATCACCAAAGTTACCATGTAATAAGTGGAGAGGCAGTTTCTGTGAGCAAGGCAATAAAGATTAGGCTAGAAACAGCTGCCTTATTTACAGGATTAATCCTGTAAAGTTAATCTTTACAGGATTAACCTTGCAAAGTGGGAAAAAAAAACAGGAGGAGATTTCTTCTAATAACCGATTCTATAGAACCAGTGCGAACCAGCTGAATTTCACCTCTGTTGACTGGGAAATGTTCTTGAATAGATTTACCTGTCTGCTATTCCCATGATCACCTCTACTATAGATTGCAATGTTATGTTCACTTCAAAATAAACTTTATAAATCCTTCATAAGGAATGGCCTGCAGCCCAAAGCACTTCTTGTCTGTTTCTTAAATGTTTCCAGCATAACAGTCTTTCCTTTGGATCTTAATTTCCCACAATACATACAACAGTCCCTTACTCCTTCTTAGCATGAATTCAAGCACCTATCTATACTAAAATTCTACTTGTTGATCCCTTTCCCTTGTACCAATCTGGCAAACATTTAAATATTTTGAAAATATGTTTTTTTTTAAATAATCATCATCTACACATTTCTAGAAAATGCCAAAAACATTTTAAAGGGTAGATATATTTGATCTGCATGTTTTGATACTGTGTATATAGTTTAAGCACGATTCTCTAAAAATGAATGGAAAAGTTTAGTTGATTTTTTAAAGCATATCTGTAATTTAAATTGTCAGGAAAGTCTTTAAGTATAAAGTCCATGTTTCATTTTGTTTGTCATTGTTTAACAATAACCTATTGTTTTATATTCGATTGCAAATAAATAAAGCATGCCTTCATAATTATATTTGACAATACAGTATTGGTTCTGTCTGGAAATCAATGAAAATTATCCTCTTGGGGAACCCATTAGCAACTTTTTACTTGGCTGTTTTTGATGTTTATTCCAGTTTTTTTTCTCTTCTACTCCGTCATGTGCAATTTTTGGAGATTGCCTAGACAAGTCCCTGCAGGATTCTTGCAAAGGTTTTTCAGAAGTGGTTTACCATTGCCTCCTTCTTACGGCTGAGAAAAAGTAACTCATACAGCTCACTTTGTGCCTAAGACAGAACTAGAACTCCTAGTTTCTAACCTGATGCTATAACCACTACTACAAACTGTCTCTCTTTATTCAAATTATGAAATTATAAACTAAGGAGGGGAATTTATCCTAACGTTCAAGTAAATGTTTTACTAGACATTGCAAATATGTTTCATTTTCTTATAATTTTCAAGAAAATACTCTAACATAAAGCTTCTTCATATATTCAGTAGTGATCCTATGCACTTACAATCTCCACAACCTTCCCAATGGGGAATACGTAATTATCAGAATCCAAATTCTTAGATTTAATAGTATCTGATAACATACTACAGTATCTTATAATTGGAATAATATTTGGTCTGTTATCCTTCAGAACAAAGATTGTTTGCAATATTGCACAAATACACTATATTGACTAAACCTGATATAATTGGTATGAAGTATATAGGAGTGAAGTCTGTCTATTTAAAATCAGAATACAGTTAAGACACTAGAGCTAAATTTATTGGAACAAAATTTCTGATTTTATTCAAAGATAGACACCATAGATCTAACTGATAGCAACTTAAAATTAAGTTACTCTGTCTTGTTAACAATATCCAGTATTGTTCAAACAACAAAGAGACATCCACAGGCCCCCATCTTACCTATTAGCTGAAGCAGATTTTGTAGAATAGTTTCTCAAATAGGAAGTGGATAATTTTTATTCATAAGAACCTAAACATTTACTTTATAAATGTAAATCCAATCAAGTTAACCAGATGCCATAGTCTAATGCTTCTATATTAGCTTAATAATGTCTATCAGCATCTGTTATGGACATTACCTTCTCATAATTTCTGAGAACTTATATTTATTTGGTTTTCCTTCACATACTTTTAATTTCAAACATTGCATGAAAATATGCTATCATGTTTGAGTATAGCTAAACTATTATTTTGGGGGAGTAATTCCAGTGCATTCCAGACAGAAACGATGCTTGCTTATGGAAAGTTGTTTTGGCTATTTTATATTTTTCCAAATCTATCTAATTTTCTTGAGAAAGACTAACTAATCCTGCTCTAACCCAGAAGATCTATAACATGCTTGGGATTTTAACTGTCATCCATTATCACTGTTATATGGATCAAAGCCATAAATACATTTGCATGGAAGAAGGCATTTGTTAATGTATGGTGTTCCTCTGAATTGACTTCAACTATTTGTACAGTCATATGGTTGCAGTTAATTGTTCTTCTGCAAGCATGGGGAACATATGATTATATACATAAGAGTTTCAAAAATTACCATGTACTACATCTGTTTTATTGTTTGAATTTTGCTTATTTTCCTAGTATAATTGAGGCATGAAATGATGTTAGCATTGGTGCGGTGTATTATCAAACTTAACAATATACTTTGATTTTCCTTATTTAAATAGGGGCCAGATGGTTTACCGATGCCTGGTTGTTGGCAAAAGGTGAGATCACTCAAATACTCTTATGCTTACAATTTTAACCTCTCAATAGTATATATCATCAAGCATCAGTAGACAAAATGACATCTGTCAACTCAAGCAAAGAATATAAACAAATGAAGGAAAAAGCACTGCTGATATCTCTTTACTAACCAGTTTTCAGTACTGCTGAAAGAAGACGGAAAAAAACTCTCCCTCCTTTAACTCCTATAAGCTGAGAGTACTTTACTCTGTAGGAAGAACTCCACTTATATATCTTTTTACCCAGCTTAGTATTATTTATACAGTTGAAACAGATCTTTGAACAATACTACTAATATTGCTAAAATGTTTTTCTTTGTTTCTTTGCAGTGATGAATCTAACTTTGCAAGCATGAAGTTGTGTATATAATGCATCACCTCCAGTATTTATAATTGAAAATGGAAGCATTGGTTTTACAAGTTTGAAATATGTTTACATAGCACTGCTTCTATTTGTTTGTAGTAGTCATGTGCATATATGGCTGCAATCTGGCAAATATAAACTGTGCAATAAATGTACAGAATGCAAGTATTCTGTCTACAGAGCTAATCTCAATAGAGTGATTGTTCATAGACATTGGAATTATTTATATAGTTTTCCTTTTTTACATTTTGGGATTTCTTTTTACTTTTATTTTTGGTTGCGTTCTTGTTTTATTGGCTTGTGGACAGAAGAAGTGCCATGAATTAGGTTACATTAATTTGTGACCAAAATGAACTTGATAATAGATTGCCATTTGGACTATAATGATTCTGTTGCCATGTTCACCCTCATAAACTCTATCACTGCTCCATTTCTCCAAACTTGCTTGAGCAAAAGCATGATTTGTGTGCTAAAAGAGCTTGTTGTGCTACAAAGGTTGCTTGCCGTCATGTGCTACAATGGCTGCTTGCTGCCAATTTCACTTGACACATTCAATTGTTCTTTCTGTCATCTCAAGGGAGTCACACCATGGCTTATTGCAAAAAAATGATACGGAGATTAAGACAAAGCTCTTGAATTTGGAGGGAACTTCGGTTCCTTCTGACGGTGGATGGCCTTCAGTCTTCTGGGTTATGAAACCATCTTTGTGGAAAAGAAGGATGATACCTGCTCATCAGCCTCTGTTTGCTTGCATTGCTCACAGTCAAGAAGCATGGATTTCAACACATGTTGGATAGTTTTACCAAGAATGAAAGAAGATGAAGATCATGCTTTATGAGTAAGATGATTGAGTTGCAGAGACACCAAATGGATCATTCAATGATAGGTCTTAGTATCAACTGGTGGACAATGTAATCTTCAAAGACTGCTACAATATGTGTTTCACATGTTGTATTTTCAAGGTGATAGAGGAAGTGCTTTGACAAAAGTCACCATAACACGCCTTCCTCTCAAATAATGAAATGCGGTTGACTTTTCACGGTTTACCATTTGGATTTTAGAAATTCCTGGGCAATGGCATATATGTGTATGGACTTGGAGAATATATTTAATTATAATTGGTCAATGGTTAAAGCAAATAGCCTCCTTTGCTTTCATGCTTATAGACATTCAACTTTTAAAGAACATATTTGTGGGTTTTTTTCAGCATCTTTTTTTTAGGTATACGTATATAAGGACTTCTCCAAAAGTAAAAAAAAAATTTAACTTGTTCACCAATTCATTTTTTTTTCATTATTCTACATCACTGTTAGGGTTCCAGGACCCAAATAATATGGAATTGGAGCTACAGTTTAGGCTACTTTGTATCTGAAATATATTGCTATTTTCATTTTATTTTTTTTAAAGATATTTCATGTTTCAGTTTTGAACCCTTCTATTTAATATGTTTATATTTAAACTTATATTCAAATGTATGCTTGTAGGCATTCTAAGAAGGTAGTTAATGTTACTAATTATTTTGCTGGGGGAAGGGAGGATACTGTTTTTGTTCATATGGTTGTTAACATTTGATGAATGTTCTGTAGCTTTTTAAAGGTCTGACCAAATAAGAAATTCCATACGCTTTCAAAAAAAAGTCAGTGGGATATTTAAAAATTAGATTAACAAATAAAGATCCATTGCTGAAAAATGTCATTTTTATCAGCTCATAAATGGAATTATATTTATCACCGTACCAAATATTAGTTAAATCTCAGTACTATTTTATATCCTTAGTGTATCCCTCACTTTCTTTTTTAGTTTAAAAAGTAAACTAAACTTTTGTAAACTTTTGTTTACAGACCATTTGTGCACTGCCCAGAATCCACTGAAAATGGGTGGTCAATAAATTTAAATTATATAATTTTCTATTACTTTTTTAGAACTAAGGATCTTTTTCTCAATACAGAAGCTTTCATGTTAACGTTTTACAAGTTTTTCAGTGTGTTAGTGATAACCTTTCCTCAACACCAGAGGAAAAAAGATTTAGTGCTCAGGAAATTCAGAGAAATGAATGCCTGCTTTTAATAAATATTTTCTTGTAGTTTTATTATATTTTTATCAAAACATGTCCTGTCTGAATTAAAAAATTTAAAATGCAAAAATAGGAGAAATTAGTCTGTGTATGCATGTATAATTGTGTACACATACATAAATACATGTATTTCAGTATACATTAACAGATATTTTTTCCATGTAATGCAGATACAGTATTTGTTTGTAAGATATACAGTATTTGTTTGTAAGATTTTCTCTTTTTGCATAGAATATCCCCTCCTCAAATATTTTCCCAAATCTACTCTGAAGTCCTCCAATTATCCAAGAAAAAAAAATTCTGTCTGTGAAGCTAATGGTAGTGAGAGAAACAATTATCTCCATTTTTTCTGGTTGGTGGATAATGTTGAATTCCATCCATACGTTTTCTGTATATTAATGTTTGTCAGGCATGTAAGATCAGGACCATACATGAAGTTCCAATTAAACTGATTTATTACTACTCATTCCTATTGCATAGGAATCTGCTCAACTAATGGTTAGCATAATTTTGTCATTAGATAAGAGTCAACTGAATTCAAGAGGCATTGGACTTAAGTCTGTTTGTGGATACATAGAAACTATAAGCTGATTCCTCTTTTGACTCTGCCATCCTTTTCCTACAATCTTTTATGCTTTTCTCTGTAATGTAAACTATTTATTACTCTGTCTTCTCAAACCCTAATCATTTATTTTTAAATCTGATCAGATATTACTCATGTGTAAGCATAATGCTCAAACACTGGACTGTACATTCCCAATAGATTGTTTATGAGAGTCATTGCAGTCTGAATGGCCCCAATAAAAATAAACTTAGGTATTCAAATGTGCCATTTACAAAATATTTTTTAAGTTCTTTTTCTTCCATTTCATAGGAGTTTCCATATAAAATAAAATACCTGGGACTACGAGTGTTCCTTACATTCTCATTAAACATTACCTTTCTTTTTATGTTTGCAAAGCTAGTAATACTAGTTCTATAAATACAAGATGAGGAAGCAGAATAGTTGGGCTGCATGGAAATATCAAACATGTGGCTTTACCCTATGGCTAAACATACTAATCAAAAATAGAAAATGGTTGTGGAGACCCCTTCATAAATCAGGCCTATGACCCTGGTTTGTTTGTTAGTTTATTTTTCAGTTGATATTTAAACAAGTTAATGATAGGATATCAATCACTAAGTTTAGAGTGGAATTATACACTTACAAATGTTTATCAATCTTTATGCAGGTTGATGGAAAAGAATCTAGTCCATACAGAAATTAACAATATATGAATTGAGAATATGAGCGTGTAGCTATAAATTAACAGAAACAGCATTTTTTGTTATAACAGCTGTAATATTCCAGCTATAGCTATCATTGGAAATGTTTGCTGATTTTTTAAAAAATACACTTGCTGTTTCAGGCTTTTCATTGATTCTTATATTGTTAAAATCAGTTGTTAAAATATTGATATCATTGTGATAAATCTGCATGATAATCTGACTAGTTAGATTTTGAAGAGAAGTAAAGGGAGATAATGGTTCCTAAAAATGCCTGTTAAAAACAAAAATGTGCTTGGTCTGGCTATGTAGTTGTTTTCTGAAGACTTGTAGTGCCTTTATGTTGATATTTAAGAATTAGTTTGGTGCTAAAATGGTTTTTATTCTTTTTTCAAAGCGCCTCCAAATTAGTCATTTACACTATTAGTTTAAACTGCATTTTTTTCTTTTGTTTTTAAAGTTGCAAATTTTTATCTTGCAATGAGATGGATTTTTTTTGCCTATTTTTGTTTTTATATCCCAACTGGAAACAATATTGTTTACTTCCTGTTTCTAACTTTCCTAATTACTTTATTTTCGGAAGTTTTCCCTTCCAGCAACATTTATTGGGTACTGTTTTTCATCGGTACAAAGAAATAACATATTTTTGATGAATCTTTCTTGAAATCCCTTAAGGTGTTTCATTTTCAAGTCGACAAAGCGAAGCATTATCTATAGAAGGCATAATAGTAAGGATAAAGTGTCAACCATGGTTCATAATATCCAAATCTAAACATTTCCTTTCCTGATTTTATCTCTTTGCTAATTTAGAAAAACAGGCTAATATATTGTTCTCCACTATATAAATAAAAAGCATAGGAATATCAATATCAATCTTACCAAGTATAGCAAAAAGTCTCTCAGCAACTTGTTTAATGCATGCAGTTAAATAGGATAAAAAGAGACCTATATATAATGTAGTGGACTTGCAGAGATTCTCTTGCGATGAGGTTAATCACCTCAAGGAAACTTGGCCTATGCTCTGAAGTGATAGTATGTACTCTATTCTTTACTATTTATAAACTATTTAAAAGAGAAGCACTGAAAAAGATAACTATTCCTGTTTATCTTTACATGTGTCATTACAAACTTGAATAATGTCCTCTCCAGACAGTATTAAGTAGAGTGCTGAAAATCTGTTTGAATGCTTCACTTTTGCTAAAATAAAAAGTGCCAAAATATTAAGACACTTTAAAAAATAGGCCAGAGACAATCTAGGAATCAAGTTGGACAGTTGATGGCCAGTTGAAATGCCTGGATGGAGGCCTTGTTTTTATAGGGTATTGTTAGCCATAAGAATATGTTATTCGATTTGTTTGTATAACAGAACTGTTTTGTATCATAATTTTTAAGTGGAAATGAATAACAGACATCTTCAGATATATAAGGTTAAGATTATAACATTGTTTTGCAAGCTTCCTAATTATCATTACTATTTTGTTACGTGATTTTAGCTGTACATCTGTATCTTTTGTCGATTAATGATTTAAAGATTTTCATACAATAAGCTATACTGTACCTTAGGAAAAAATATATTACGAGAAGTTAGCAGGATCTTTATTCTGGAATTCCATCTATTAATATTGCTATTAAGTGCTGACATTTTTTTCCTATCCTTTTTTTCCCCTCTATATAGTAAGAGATATATAGCAAAAAACTTTGGAATCATGGTGGTTTAAAACAACAGCAGTTAATAAATAAATGATTCATTCATATTGATTTGAATGATAAAGTACTAATTAAATTTGAAATGGTTTTTTCAGCCTGTCTATAGGCTAGCTAGATATAGAGAAATATTTTCTCAATACAGCTGTCTGAACATAAGATAAAGTTTTCAAAACAATCAAACAATGGACAGGGCGGAAAATTTATTTTTTTTTAAATTACTATTGAAAGGCATCTTTCTTTTTCTTTAGAGAACAAGGGCCTTATTCCGTCTTACTATATATGTTTAAATGAAAATTCAGCAGTTTCCACAGTTGTATTTGGTACTGGTGATATTTTAAAAACATTTCATTTGAGGGTGAATGTATGTTTTTACATATTCTTAACATTGTCTGAGCATGTCCTGGGCAACTATCTTGAACAAGTGAAATAGAACAAATAAGATTCCACTCTAATGTTCATACATGTTAATGGATTGGGCTTGTTCATTGTGGATATTATGCCATTTTACATATTGGGAAACTTTAATAATTTACAACCTATTTTTTAAAGGTGTATGTATCTAGTTTGAGGTTGGGTTGTTTTTGGTTATTTGTTTGTCTGCTTATTTTGGAAAATATTGTATTTTATTTGCTTTTTTACTTTTTTATAATGTTTCCATATGTGCAGATATTTCCATATTTCATAATATCTGTTAAAAGCAGAAATTTGCCATTTGGGGAAAATTATTCCTGCTTGAAAGAAATCATTAATACTGTAAGCCATTTTCATGTCACATTCTAGGTATAATATCACAGTAAAAATAATATTTGTGCAAATAGTTGCAAGATTTAAGCCACCATTTTTATTTGATATTGATTTCTGTATTGTTGTAGCCTCTGGTTAAGAATTAAAGCAAGATTGAGCTTTATCAAATAGGATGAATTATTTTCTTTAAAAAATACTTTATCTGGTTCTTCTTATGCTTTAAATATTTTAATTGCTTCTGTTTTAGTTTTGTATTTGGTTTTTGTCCCGACTGTGAGAAGTTGAACTTCAGAATTATTTTTACACTATTTATGACATTTTCATAATGTAAAAAGTGTGTAATTATTAAACTCTTTATCTTATCTCTGAGATTGGTTTTCCATGTTGTAAACATTATTTGTTTGCCTTTGGTTGTAAAAATATGCAATACTTTTTTAAAAAATGAGTTTCCTGAACTATATTTCTTTAGTAGTCTCCTGTGAAATGTATTAATCTGAAAAGTTTTTGACGTAAAACCAATTACGTTTCAAAATTCTCTTGCATAGACCTTACTGTTTTGCCACTTTCAGTATGCAATGTAAAGAATTATTTGCACTGGATAATGAAGACATAATTCATACATTATTAGGATGGTTTTATAAAAGGGTGAATTCTCAATGCTTTTAATCACTCGGCTCTGTTGCAAAGTAATCTCAGGAGAAATAATAACTAAAAGAATGTCCTACAAAATCCTACTAGAATTGGGCCTGAACTGAAGTTCAGTTGTAGAACAATCCATGCATGTTCCAAGAAATTCTTAGCAGCCAGGCATATGCCAAATGTACTTCTGATGTATAAATAGCTTCCTCTTATTCCAGAAAATATTAGTCCATACATTACTGAGGCATTGTACAAGTTATAAAGAATGCACTGTCCTCTTTTCATCCCAAAAAAACCCACAGTTCTGACATTTTACAAGATAATAGGAAATGCTATCTTTTAAATGCATCCAGTGTTCAATATAAAACTCAATATTTCCATATTAATTCTGCACAATATTTATTTTCCACGATGAGGACAAATAAGCAATTCATAACATTTCACATGAAATCTTTGGGAAACAAATGGCTGCCTAAAGTAAGGCAGTCCATGAAAGTATGGGTAGAAAAAAATATAATAGTAGCCATAACCACATGATTGAATCACATGATTTTGCTTTCTTTGACATACATGAAAAGGGGAAATGATGCAGTTTACCCATATCCTGTAACTGAAATGTGCTTTGAAACAGCATTTCGTTATCTGACAATCTTTTTTCTATCCAGGTATATTATTCTATTTTGCCTCAGATAAACAAAAATGGCTCAGGAATGAAATATTTTTAATTATTGACAGTTAATGCTAGCCATAATTTAGATACTCCTTTTAAGTATGTTGCTTGCCTATCCTGATTTACAATTGGCAGGATTTAGACTGAAATTTGGTGGGTTTTTTGTTTCCTTTAAAGAGATGAAAGCATTTAATATTTCATAAAATGACCCATATGTTTTAGATAAACCAATGGGAGCAGGAAAATCTGGAATTCACATATCTGTTAGTCCTATCCTAATCCAAATACAACCTTGAATATAGAAAATAAATATAGAAAATTGAATCACCCATTTCCCCTTCAAGATACATATATTGTCTCATAATGTACATATTCTGGATATTTCATATAATGCATATATTAATGCATAGGAGCTGATAATATGCAGAAGAAAACAAAACAAATATCAGTTTATACAGCTTTACAGAATAGAATATTCCAGTTGTTTCTGGATAGTAGGACTTTGTTCTGAGTACTGTTTTCATTATATTGTCTTGTGGTGATGAATGACACGGGAAGGGGCGGGACATGGAGAAAAGGAGAAAGACAATGAGAATATGCAATCTTATTCTGCTTCATTGCTTATGACCACAATTGAACCCAACATTTCTGTTGCTAAGTGGGATATTTGTTAAATAGGTTTTGCCCCATTTTATGATCTTTCTTATCACAATTGTTAATTGGATCGCTGCAGTTGTTAAGTTAGTAACCTGGTTGTTAAAACTGTTTTTTCAGTTGTAACTTTGAATGGTAATTAAATGGACTGTTGTAGTCAAAGACTACCTGTATATAATATAAAGCAGAAATGTAGAAATCCTGCCTGCTCTTCACATACAGAAAGGCCTAAGATGTACTTGTTCATCATGCATACAATTTTCTTAACTCAGGAAATATGTAGACTGATCTACATATTTGGGGTGTGGGAGGTCTTATGAGTCATCTAAATTAAAAACTCTTCCAAGCTTATTAGCTGCTTTATGAACCACATGGATGTTATCTCACCAACAGGTGGCAGATGCTGACAAGGAACCACTTGTTTATTTTCTGATAAACTATGAAAAAAGTACTTGAACTTTGTTGCTTTTTATTTACATTAAGATTAGAATCCATATTTGGGAACTAGATTGCCAATAAGGATAGGAACCCAGATGCTTGCAATAATTTTGCTTGAAATTTTTGAAAATTATAAACAGCAAAAGAATATGCTTCTCTGTTAGAAAGTGTGTGTGAGAGAGAGCACAGACGCACTTACAGATCAGTTTGTGATCCTGGAAAACATTTGACAACTGCTGTTTTTTGTGCCAAAATTTCAGAAGTGGTTTGCCATTACCTCCTTCCCAGGCTGAAAGAGAATCATTACAGTCATCTAACTGGCTTTGTATCTTGGATGGAACTAGAACTCATCATCACCTGGTTTCTAGCCTGGTGTCTTAACCATTACACAATGCCTCTCTTTTCGGTGATTTAATGATCTTAAAACTGACTAATTTTAAATGATATAAACATTCTTTAAAATAATCAGTGATACCATTCATCTTCTGTAAAAAAGACAGGGTATTTAGCATATAAATGCCTGTTCCCATGCCAGAGCCAACCAACTTAATCCAACTTCCAAGGTGTCCATTGGCAAAGGGGTGGGGGTGGAGGTTATTTCTAGAAAGTTTTGAACGCTGATATAACTAAGACAAGGCGATGTGTGGTGTGCCAAAAAGTCATTTTAATTACCGTAAGCTACTAGAAAAATAGGAATGACTTGGAGACAGAAAGAACTTAGTTTTGTGAGGTTTTAGTGTGCTAACAACATTATGGTCATAACTAAACAGTCCTTCCAGGTGCTGAATAAATAATGGATATAAGTGGGAGGCTAACAAGAAATGGATGTTACAGTGTGATACTATCAGCATAATGCCTTATTAACAAATGTCTGTGATCTTTGATGTTTGATTTCCTAACATTCAAACGTAATATGGACAAAACTTTAACATGCTCTCTAAAACTCTCTTAGAGTCTCTTGTGTCAATTCACAAATAAATAAAATAAATGTTATAAAAGTAATTCTCACCAGATATGTATAGGTTTTATCAATTCATCTCAATTGGGATTGGATCCCTCGTTCTCTGAATGAGTCGCTTTTGTTCTTTTGATTAGGTTTCTTCTATCTGCATATTAATGGCACATTTTTCTGGGTCTCTTGCCCTCAGTTTATTTACTTACAGTATATATGCTCTGTATTTGAATCAGGTTGATAAAGACACAAATCAGTGGAAGCAAAATATAAATCTGAAGGCTAATCAAACATCTTTTTATAGCCTTTGCCCTGCCTTTGCAGCAGGAAAAGAGAAATTGATACAGCAATTTATTATCGGGGTGGGGGGAACCAGTAAGACAAATAAGATATATCTAATTAAATGTTGCACAATTGTATGGCTTTATGAAAATACCTGAATGTAGAGTTAGCATCCCTTAAAAAGAAATATGAGAAGGAAGGACTCACTGGAGCCTAATGCTGGGAACGATTGAGGGCAAAAGAAGAATGGGACTGCAGAGAATGAGGTGGCTGGATGGAATCACTGAAGCAGTTGGTGTGAGCTTAAATGGACTCCAGGGGATGGTAGAGGACAGGAATGCATGGAGGAACGTTGTCCATGGGGTCGCAATGGGTAGGACACGACTTCGGAACTAACAACAACAAAACAAAATAAATGTAAAATGTCTCAGGTTGACCCTCAAATTTAGAGATGATTGGAAACTTCAAAGTATGTCTTGAAGACTTCTAAAAAAAGACGCCTTATGAGAACATGGAAAAAATGATCCTGGGATCCACAAGAATCATTTCTTGTGGATCCAGGAGTCCCTTCAAATCTTCCCATCAGCAGGCTGAAGGGAGGCCATCAAAGCAGACTCTGAAAAAGATCCATCTATATTTGCTTAGGGTTAGAATGAATATCCCTTGGCAAAGATCTATCTAATATTTGGCAATAGAATTGAAGAGCATTTTGGCAATCCGGATCCTTAATTCTTTCTTTTACTATTGATTTGGCCTTTTCTAGATTTAAATGGCCTAAATTTAGCAGAATGCCAAGATTGCATAGTTCTTCCACACATGTAGAGTGCCAGTGAGATTGGTAGCTGTCTGACAACAGCAGAGGTATCAAGCCAGCAGGGTCAAATGTGATATTGAATCCCGAAATTAGAATCCTGGCCTTAATAAAACTTAGCACCCTTAGTTCAATATGGCAGAGGCTAATTAATCATCATTAGGAGCAACAGAAAAGGGTGACAAGGATTAGGATGGGAAGATAACTC
Organism: Myanophis thanlyinensis; assembly: GCA_017656035.1. NCBI lineage: Eukaryota > Metazoa > Chordata > Lepidosauria > Squamata > Homalopsidae > Myanophis > Myanophis thanlyinensis. The sequence continues at coordinate 14,853 of JAEANM010007210.1, forward strand.
CCTGGTTACTTGTTTTCTGCTTTTTTTTGTTCTTTATTTGTTTGGATATGGAATGTCTGTAAAAGTAGTATTTCATAGACATAATGAGTATTGTATACTGTACACAGTATTTGTGAGGTTTTAAAGCACTTTAGTCTTTTGTTGTTGTATACAACTGACACTGCTTATGAATAAATTTGATGCAGTGATATATTTGCTTAACTTGATACTAGATTTATGCAGTCCAGTATATCAGTTCAAAGATATACTTGAAGATTAATTTGAGTGTGATATGCTAGGCTGTAAAAACACTTGTCTGAAGGATTTAGCTGTGAAATGATTGCTGCTTGTATTAGTCTACATTATTAACTATAAATCTGAGCTATTAAGTCATTAGTTAAAATTAATTAAATTATCAATGTGTTAAGGAGATGTAAAGTTATTTATGTTATTAAAAACATATTACAACAACAATATCTCTGAATTGCCACTAGTCTCTCTGAATTAAGGGGTGTGTGCTAAACTGCATAAATTTCATTAGAGTACATAAATAAATATTAGTCACTGGTCACTGACCTACCAGCAGTAGAAATTACTATCATCAGCACGTCCTCATTCTAATCAGTATTCACTGAGTTCCTCCCATCACATGGTCATAGAGGATGCAAGGTCCAGTTAGCTGGAAATTTCACACTGTAAAATCAGACCATGATTTAATACATTGCAAAGAGTAACTGAAGTAATTAAATTCTAGCTGATCTGATTAATACAATTATTGTCTGGTAGCTGTGCATTATAAGCCAAGGGTGTAAATTAGAAGGCTGAGGTCAGTTTGGGAGATGAAAACAGCATCTAGCAAAAAACAGGGCTTTAGAACATATTCCACTATGGTCAAAACTGGATCAATAATATGAAAAATATTATGACATCCCAAAGTAGCATCATTTCTTTCTTATAATTGTATATAATTGCTAGGAATCTGTCATTCATTTGTCCTCAAAAGAAACTTAAGGACTGGTGTTCAGTACTGTAGTAATAATAATATTTTTTAAAAGAGATTGCTGTTTTTGCCAAAAGATCCAAGATACGTAATCCTCCAAGGATACATTGTTAAGCAGATTAAATATATTAAATATGTGGGCACAGAATTCATGCCTCAGCAAGCCACAACATATTAATGTTCTGAGGTTGGTTTTTTTGTTTTTTGTTTTTGCCTGCTGCCCTCAAACAACCTGATGTGAAGACATTGGCTCAGCTCTTATAAGAAGCTCAGTTAAGTCAATAGCTCAATTGTTCCTTTTGGAACAATCCAATCCAAAGACAAGTCCTTGGGGCAGTCATTCAAACTGCATATTCAATTTGACCTTGAGACTAAAGCTTTGTTTACCCAATTTGGTGACTTGTGTTTGACTGGTGAGCTTTCATCTTTGACTATAGCTTGAGTCCTCTCCAGTGGGCAAACCTCCTTTAATAATTCCTGAGCTTAGAAAAAGACAATCACTGAATTCTGTCAAATATATCAGTTCACATTCATGGTTAATGAATGGACATTTTGTGTTGGAGATAAAAATCTGAAATATTGTTTTAGTTGGTCATATCAATATTCTTTCCAGCACTGGTATTGTTATAAAAATGCAATCAGATTAAATACAGTATGTATAGGCAGAAAAATGTCTATGGAAATTTCAGTCACCTGTCCCAAAGGTGCTTTTTCAAGAAGCAACTGGACGTTCTTGTTTTTATTTGAAGACATTTTGAAGCTTCTTCAGCTCTGACTGGATGGCGGGGAAGTCAGAGCTGAAGAAGTTTCTTGGATGAGAAGCAAAACATCTTCAGAGAAAAACAAGAAACACCAGTTGCCTTTTGAAAAAGCAACTTTGGGACATGGGCTGAAAAAGTAGATAAAAGCTATTACTAGAATAAGCCACTTGTGTTGCTTCAGAAGATAAATAAATACCAATAGTTCAAAAGATCATCCACATGATATATTGGATTTTTGACGCCTTGGAAACCAAGAATTTCCAACACCTTTTCAGGAGTTTTTAAATAAACAGATGAATGACATCAGGGATGCCAAGGTAGGGGGTTAAATTAGAGAATTTGGAAGTCTATTGGACATGCCTGACTCTTGCACAACTAGCATTCTGGCATCTCTTCAAAGGATTCATAAAAGACTTACGGTTAGGAGAAATAGGTGTGTGTGATTACCACAAATGAAACACAAATAAAAAATAAGTGAGGCATGTATGATTATCACAAATGAAAATAAGTCAGTCAAGCACACAATAGATCTAATCAAAACAAGATCTGTTGTGATACTGTCAGAAGAATTCCATCCTTCAATCACAACCCACTTGGCTTTCCCTCTTCCAGAAGGTCTCATGCCCTGATGACCCCCCCTTGCGTTCTCCAGTCCTGATGGTCATGGCTTGGTGGAGCTAGCACCAGGCAGAGGTGCAGCTGGGGATCAAACAGGGAGGTGAGATTCAGCTGTTGTCTGAGGGTGAAGCTACTCACACACATACACAGTCACTCTGATCCTGTTTCTCTCCCCTTAACCCAAAATAAGCTGATTTCCTCAGTGATATTTATCCACTTTTTGGTAGCTGTTGAGCGCAAGATTCAAAACTCTGTTTACTACCCGGTGCCTCCTAGGCAGGGTCCGTGGATCTCCTCCCTCAGATGAAAAAGGTCTGTGCCAGCTGGGTTTGTGATCTCCGGGCCCCGTCCAGTGGCTGGATTAGCTGGGAGTCCTGCCACGGTCACCAATTGTCAGAAGAATTTCCCAGTCTGATTCCAGCTGGGAAAAGCTGACGCTAAAAGAATCTTGAACAGCAAGCTACTGAAAAGCAGGTGTTTAATACAGCACCATGCAAAACAGACAAGCACTACAGAGGATGATACGCTCAGCTGAGCGCATCATCCGCATCAAACTCCCTGAGCTGCACTCCATCTACAATGAACGCTGCCGAACCAAAGCTAAGAAGATAGCGAAGGATCCCAGCTACCCCAACAATAGACTTTACCACAATGCGGTCAGGAAAGCGTTTTCGCTCTCTGAAGGCAAACACAGAAAGAATGAGGAAAAGCTTCTTTCC
>JAEANM010007211.1:0-17927 GCA_017656035.1 Myanophis thanlyinensis
CCCCTCGCGGTCATCCAAACGGACCCCGTTTCTCGTGTTTTATTTAACCGATTTGGACCGGGTTTTCGGCTATAACATTGTTCATAATATCTTTGGATAATTTCTTTTTTCTCACTATTCTGACTTTATAGAATTCCCTGTTCATCTTCTAAAACATGAATCATTTTCTTTTGTCTCTCTTTTCTCAATTTATATGCTACCCAGCATCCTGGTTTTTTTGCGTTTTCAAAAAAGTTTTGCTTGGCACCCTTAATTTTCTGTGCTAGTTCTTCCTTGTCTAACAATGCAAGTCCGTATTTAATCACCTCCATCTGATGTCTAATAGATTTTTTTTGAGTTTCTATTTGTATTTGTAATTCCATCTCCAATCTTTTAAGATCCTTTTCTAGTCTCTGCTTTTCTTGCCCCTTTTTCCTCCTTTTCTTCCCTGTCCTTTCCATATAAGAAAAATAGGGTTGTGGTCTGCCCAGGTGTTTGTTCCTATTTCAATTTCTTGAACATTATTTTTTAACTCTTCTGTCATCCATATCATATCTATTCGAGACCATGATTTATGTCTATTTGAGTAAAATGTAATTTTTTTTCCTTAATATGAATTTCTCTCCAAATATCCCGAAATACAAATTCATCTTTCATTTTCAAAAATGCTTTAGGTAGAGTGGATCTTGTTCCCTTATTTATTCCATTGGTTTGATGATCTAACTTTTTGTCCATAGTTGAACTAAAATCTCCCAAAATACAGATGTTCTCACAGTCCAATTCAATCAATTTCTTATACAACTCATTATAAAAAACTTGTTGGTTAATGTTTGGTGCATAAATCCCTATGATGAGCATCCACTTCAAATCTAATAATATCTCCAAGATCAACACCCTACTTTCTTTGTCAGCAAATATCTGTTTGGCCTTAATATCGTCCTTATATTAAGGATGATAAATTTTACATTTCTGAATATTATTTTCAAATTCATTAAAGAGTAGATACCTGTGCAAAAAGAGCCATGCAATACACTTTCCTGGCCACATCTAATAGCAGTTCCTTCCACAGCAGAAAGTTCTTTAGGTGAATCTAATTTTCAACTCTGTTCTTTTGGCAGCCTTGCACTCACTGCACCTGCTGTTCCCAACTGACCTTTACCATCTACTTTTTTCTGCTACTAACATGCACCTATCCTGGCCTTTGGAAGGCTGCATGGACCTGAACTGCCTTGTGAATCAGCAGCAGTGAGAGGAAGAAGATAGGTGGTGGTAGCAGCAGGGGTGGGGCAGAGTGCAAAGTGGTGGGAACAGTGGTGTGCACAGATGAGAGATGTAGATGGGTGAGGGAAGGGAGTTGAAGTGAACCCTAAGGTTGGAAATGTGGGTAAGCTTCCAAGCACCCAAATTTTGATCATGTAATTTCAGGGGTGTTTTGCTGCCACCAATATTATTCTCCTGCTAGTCACCTCTGACTGTACAGCACTTGTTCACTCCACCACATTATTGGAAAAAATACTAGGAAGATTGTAATTACCATATCTATGCTGCAGAAAACCACCTGACCACAGGATAGCAACTAGGCATTAGAGACATTTTCTGTTTAATGTTTTAATATTGCCTTATGATCATTGGAATTTCTGCAGTATAGATAGGAAAATTCTGCCATACTTTAGCTCTCCAGTGGAATTACCTGTTCCCTTTTGTTTGTGTTTCTCAGAAAACATGTTTTACCAGAAAATCCTTGGCATATTTTGCACAGAAAGTACATACTGGTAATTTGATTACATGTCCTACTCATCTCATATTCTGATACTGATTCTGATACTGAAATGATAACCTTAACCCTGTGACATAGTGTATTTATACAGAAATACAGACATATTCTCTCTATTAAATGGTGAGTTATTTTCAAACTATTTAATTTTCTAGAAACAGATCATCTAAAATAATTTAAGAATGTACTTCAAAAATCTGTTGAACACTAGATTTAAAATGGAAATTTTAAAATTTAAAATTTACTGAAACTATATTATAGGACACAGATGAGTTTTCCATCAGTTCTTTACTGAGGAGCTATGTTATGATCAGATGTATCTTTCTTTCATGCAAATATGACAGCAATGTCCAGTAATTTATAAGGTAAACACATTTAAAAGGATCACATTAAAATATTTTGGAATATAGATTTTAGGTGGAAGATTGACTCACTTTTTTGCAATTGATGGGGATAATTATGATACATTAGTTAGATATACTTTAGATTATAATGAATCACAGGCTCAACCACAAACAGGCATTTAAATTTCTCAAATGCCACTTGAATTCCATTGTCCATTGGAGCAGCTGGCTGGGCTTGGGCACCTGCCCCTTTTGGTTTTTAGGAAGTTAATGATGGACAGAGCAATTTGCATAAATGGGATGAATTGTCAGTAGAAGTTAGTGAATCCCAAAAAGCTCTGCAATTGCTTCTAGTGCAAGATGGAGCCTAGTCCAGTAACACACTGACTTCCTCAGGCTCCATTTCTATCCCTTCATGGGATATGCAGTATCCTAAGTAGTCGATTTTGCTTTGATTAAACCTACATTTAGAAATTTTAGCATATAGCTGGGCAGCATGGAATTTAATACAATCCTCCCTGGTCTGACATGCTCTGCTATAATCTTGGTATAGATTAAGATGTCATCTAAATATACTAGCATCCCTTTGTATAAATGTTTGTGCAGCACCTCAATTATCAGCAGCATAAAGACTGTGCAAGTTGCTTGCAAGCCAAATGGGGGGAATTCTGAATTGGAAACACCCTAAGGGGCAGTATAATGCAGTCTTCCACTAATCTCCTTCTTGATTCTAACTCGGTATCATTCTTCTTGCAGATCTAGTTTTGTGGAGATTTTTTCTTTTTGCCAGATGGACTAGCATGTCTTTCATTAGGGACAGTGTTTAAACTCTATAGTCCACACATAAACATAGGGGCCCAACTTTTATTATAACAGAACCAAGGCAGCTACCCAGTGATGGGACAGTTGGATAAACTCTCATTATAGATTTCCCCTAAACAAGTATGCTGGGCTCAATAGTTCAAATGTTTTAACTTTAAACTGAAGTACTTCCCAGGGGGCAAGAACTTACTGGCAGGTGCACTGTCAAGGAAACCCCAATTTGACAGCAAGAGAGAGGAAGTGTTCCAAGCAATACTTCCTGAACCACAACTAGCAGGACAAGCCACCACTCAGGCTCAACATAAACAATGAAGTGACCCACATGGGTCAAAACTAATGACAGACTTGAAAGCAGCACTCTTAACCAATTCATGGTTTATAGAACACAAAAATGATTTAACTCTCAGAGAGGACCTAACTTGGAAAGGATCCAAGGTATATGTACCTAACAGTTTGAGATTGATGGTGTTGTGCCAAGCTCATGACTCTCAATTGGGGGGTCATTTTGGATTTTTAAAAACACTTCATCTCTCCAAAAGGCAATTTTGGTGGCCAAAAATGAAACTAGATATAAAAGATTATGTAAAAAGTTGAGTGCTATCTGTGCCATGAGAAAACATTGACCCGGGAAGCCACCTGGATTGCTTCAGAAGGTGGCTGAACCTACCAGACCCTGGGAGGAAACTGCAAGGGATTTCATCATAGAACTCCAGAGAATGGAGGAAATACTGTAATATGGACTGCAGTAGATTTATTTTCAAAACAAGCCCACTTTATCACTTGTGCTGGGTTGCCATTGCTAAGAAACTTGCTAAACTTTTTGTAAAACATATTTACAGACTCCATGTAGTGCCAAAATGAATAGTTAGAGAGAGTTCCTGAAGTCCATAGGATCATCACAGGCACTTGGTTCAGGGTTTCATTCAGAAACTTCCAGAGCTGTGGAGAAATTGAACTCAATGGTTGAACAATATCTTTGATGCTATGTTGATTACCAAAAAGGTTGATTGGTCTGAATTATTACCCTTCTATGACATAGCTTATAATAATTATGTGCATAGTAGCACTGGAAAAACACATTTCCAGGTCACCAGTGATATTGAATTCATTCCAAAGCCAGAACTACCCATAGATCCCCCCTCCTCCATGTTGTTAAATGAATGGATGGAATCATTAAGGAAGAGTTGGGAAAACACAAAGAAAGCCCTAGCACAATTCGCAGAAAAATATAAAGCCCAAGCCAATAAACATAGATCACCTCCTTTCAAAGAAGGGGATAGGATATATCTTTCAACAAAATATTTAAAATTAAGGTTATCAAGCAAAAAACTAGGACTTAAATTTTTAAGACTGTGTTGGCGAACCTATGGCATGCATGCCCAAGTTGGCATGCAGAGCCATCTCTGCCAGCACACCAGCAGTTGACCCAACTCACAGACTGTGCATGCGTACATATGCATGACTCTGTGCATGCACTAAAAACAAGGTGCTCTAGTCACGCGCAACTGTGCATCTGCTAAAAACAGTGTGTGAGTCGCATCTTGTGAGTGACCTTGAAGATGCCTAGCATAATCAGTACAAACTGCTCTAGTCTTCTGCACACATCAGTTTCCCCTTCTCAATTTCCACCCTTAGATACACAGGTGTAGATTGCCACAAATTCCCCCCCCCCCCCCATTTACCCTTTGATGGTAGGATGCCAGCAAGGTGCCAGGCCAATGGATATCCTGATAATGTCAGATCTGGTAAATTATGTAATAATGTAATGATAATCTTGACTGGGTTGGCAAATATGAAAACAATGATATTTTAATAGAGACGTGAGAATTTGAAAACTCTGACTAAATGCAGGTGCCTATAGTATATAGCGAAGGCAACCAATTTCATAATCCAGAATTACCAGTAGTAGGCAATATGAGGAGGAGTCTTTTCTGACAGTTCAGGTTTTGGAGTGAAAGGACAGTCAAATGCTTCCCTTTCCTTCCCTTTTCTTCACAAAATAAATCTCCAGGATTTTAGAAATTTTATATGCTCATGAGAAAAAGACATGAAGCATAGCAACAGGGAAAAAAGGCAAATTGGTTTTTGGATTCAGGATTTATTTTCCACTGTGTAACACAGGCCTTTGGATGCAAAAGTAAACAGTGTGCAGTTAACAGGGGAAATGATCTGTTAGGCAAAATCCCAAAAATAAAGTTACATGTTGTTTATTTTGCTTTTTTGGCAAATAACATTGAGTCCTGGCATTATATAAAGATTCAATGTATCTGCTACCTTTTCAGTCTTAAAAGAAACTTTAGGCTTTGCAATTAGGGATTGATGGTGGGAAACAAAAGCCACCATTCACATCTCATGCAGCTTTCATGAAAGTGAAAATTATCTCTTTCAAAAAGAAAATGGGGTCTGATGAAAGAGCTTATTGATTTTTTTTCCTGATATTTTTGTATCACCAAGCCTTAATTATCCTATGCAGAGGAGTAATGTCTTAAATTAAAAAGAAGACCCTTTAAAATAAACAATCCTGTCCCTATCATATTAATGTTGATGAATGAGGTTTATTTTAAATCTAAAAAGTATCCTTCTTTGTCATGCACTCCAGAAATGAAAAACAAACAATTATTTTTCAGAGTGAAAAATAATCCATAGCCAATGCTTTGTGACAAACAAAGACATTGCTATGGCAACAAAGGTAACAGGTAGCTGAGCATTTGGCAGAGTTCCCCTACAGTCTTTGCTAGCAAGATAAAAAGCCTGTAAAACATATGTAAAATATTTTTAACAAATATTTATTTTTTATTTTATTTATTATATTATATTATTGTAATATTTATAAAGATACTTTATAAATAAAAAAGTACAGCTGCAATCTGAATGAGAACAACCTGTCCTCCAGAAGAGCTTGGGCTTCCTTTGGAGAATTTGCCTGTTCCAAGATCTGCTCACAGTTACCAGTATACAGTAAAGTCAAAAGATCTTTAGGGTTGCCACAAGTACAATAATTATAGTTGATTTTTCCTCTCTCCCTAATACTTTGGAAATGTACAAGCAGATGAGACAAAAACAACAACATTCTTTTGTGTTACGTGGTGGTGCAGTGGTAGAGCAGTATCGCAAGTTGGCTCTGCCTACTGCCACCAATTCAGTCCTGATCAGTTCAAGGTTGACTCAGCTTTCTATTTTTCTGAGGTCGATAAAATGAGGACCCAGATTGTTGGGAGCAATACACTGACTCTGTAAACTGCTTAGAGAGGTCTGTAAAGCATAATGAAGTGATAATCAACGTCAAGGTAGGCATTGATTAGCTGATGACCCTCACTATGTCAAGGACCTAGATGTGCTTATCTCTGATGATCTTTGATCCAAAGTTCATTGTAACAGCATTGCCAAAAAAACATTAAGAGTTGTTAATTTAATATTGTGCAGGTTTTTTTTTTCCTGGAAATATTGTATTGTTAATCAGAGCTTATAACTCTTATGCTAGACCAATTTTAGTGTACTGTTCAATTGTTTGGAATCCCCATCACATATCTGATATTAGTACAATCGAGTGGGTCCAGAAGTACTTTGTGAGAAAAGTCTTGCACTCTTCTATACGCAATAGAATTCCCTATGCTAGTAGGCTCGAAATTCTTGGTTTGAAAACCTAGAACTGCACCACTTGCAGTCAGACCTAGATATTGCATATAAAATTATACACAGTAATGTTTTACCTGTAAATTACTTTTTCTGTTTCAATCACAATAACACACATGCTAACAATGCTTTAAACTTAATGTAAATCATTCCAAACTAGACTGTAAGAAATATGACTTTTGTAATAGAGTTGTCAAAGTCTGGAATGCCCTACCTGGAAGGCCCTACCTCAGTTGTATCTGCTACAAACTCTCATAGTTTTAGTCACAAACTGACTTCCATGAATTTTATACCACACTTAAGTGGACAATAGAGAGAGCTGCATAAGTGTATGAATGTGCCTATTATCCTTGTCATTGTATTTTCTTATTTTTCTTACTCTTGTATCCATCTTTGCTGTTGTTGTTGGATAAATTCTAATAAATAAATATATAAGTAAGTACTATTGCTATAGTTATTTTATAGCAGAATTGTTTCTATTTAGAGTTTCAGGCAACTAATCAACCAACCACTTCCCCAAATTTGGCTTCTTTCTCCTGATTTCACCATACATTTTTAATTAGATATTCTTACACTGGATCATAACAACATGCAGAGAGGACAGCAAGATAGGAAAATGTCTGATTTCTTCCCTACATTTACACTGTCATCATTTTGGTTTTCTGAGTTGGGAAAATGTCTAAAGTTTATATAAAGGGAGGGGAAGAAATTTGTTTCAGGCAGAAGGAATTTCTCTACTGACTTCTTTTCAGACACCTGTCAAGTTAAATTGCCTTCAAAAAATAAACAAACTTCAAATGTTTGCAAAGATGAAAGAAATCTTGTTAGTGATTTGTTCTGGAATATTTACTGCAGTCAGAAAAATATCTGGTTTCAATTCCAAGGCACATGATAATATATTTATTTTAAATGTATATTTTAAAAAAGATGTGCTTCCAAATTTATACAATAGAATTAGAATTAGAATTCTTTATTGGCCAAGTGTGATTGGACACACAAGGAATTTGTCTTTGATGCATATGTTCTCAGTACATAAAAAGAAATGTACATTCATCAAGAATCATAAGGTAGGACACTTAATAATAGTCATACGGTACAAATAAGCAATCAAATCATATTATGAAACAATAATCAGTGTAAATCACAAGGATACAAGCAACAAAATTATAGCCATAAGTTGGAGGAAATAGGTGATAGGAATGATGAGAAGAATATTAGTAATGCAGACTTAGTAAATAGTTTGATAGTGCTGGGAGAATTATTTGTTTAGCAGAGTGATGGCATTCAGGAAAAAACTGTTCTTGTGTCTAGTTGTTCTGGTATTAAAACAATTTTTAATACATATTTTTTATTTTACATTTTATCAATCAATTACATTATAAATCACTTCGCGCACCGCTTGAGTGAGTACATAGTTCTTCTAGTACAATCTATTGTTTAATCTCCTAACCATACAACCATATCTTTATACCTCTTATCATACCATAAAATATAGCAATTTTCCATTCATCTGTTTTCTCTCTAACTCTGTGTTACTTTTAGCCATCATATCACTTTTTCTCACTATTTCTTGTTTCTAGTATTTAACCATTGGTAAAAAGCTGCCCATCTCTCGTTAAATTCATTTATATCTTTTTCTTTAATTTCTATAGTCAATCTGTCCATTTCTGCACATTCCAATATTTTTTTATCACTTCTCCCTCTGTTGATGTTTTTTCAAACTTCCAATTCTGGGCAAATACTATTCTCGCTGCAGTTAATACATGTATTATCAAATAAGCATTGTCTTTACTGTAACTCTCTGGTGTCATTCCCAATAAAAAAATCTCTGGTTTCAATTCTGTATGTTGCTTAGTCATTTTTTCTAACCATATATGCATCTTGCAAAATCCAAAAATTTCTTCTTTGGGCAGGTCCACCACATATGATAGTAGGACCCCAATGTTTGGTGATATTTCCAACATTTGGCCAATTTGTTCTTGAACGTCCTTGCCAACCTTGCCGGTGGCAAATGCTATCTACAGAACATTTTATAAAGATTCTCTTTATAAGCTGTAGATATTGTTGCTTTATAATTTCTCTCCCAGAGTCTTTGCCATCGATATAAATCTGTTGTGTAGCCAAAATTTCTTGCCCAGGCAATCATTGTTTCTTTAATTTATTCTTCCTCTAATTTTCTACTCAGTAAATAATTATAAACCTTCTTTATTAACTTGTCATCTGTTCCTCTTTCTATCTGATCTAGTTCTGCTGGATCTTTGTAAAACCCATATAATTTTAAGTCTTTCATATACCTGTAATGTATTTGCATTTGTGTATACCAAGAGAAATCAATCCCTTGTGCATTCAATTTTTGCTTTGTTTTGAGTTCCCCACTTACATTTAAAATGTCTTTATATCTAATAATGTTTCTCCAATCTGCCAAATTTGGGTGTATAAATGCTTCTGTTGCAGATAGCCACACAGGAATTTTTGAATAATGCTGTTGTCTTGTTTTCTCCGACATTAACCATAATGCATTTCTTACATAATGTCTCTGAAAGTATCCATGAATCCTGTTTTTCCCATACCATAAAAAAGCATGCCATCCCAACTGTAAATCATGACCTTCCAACGTCAATAACCTCTTATTTCTCAGTTCTATCCATTCCTTAACCCATGAGAGTGTTACGGACTGGTAGTACAATTCCAAATCTGGTAATCCAAACCCCCCTCTATTTTTTGCATCTTGTAACAATTTTAATTTTATCCTTGCTCTTTTCCCCTGCCATATATAATTCATGAAAAATGAGATGACAAATTCCTACAGTACACTCTTTAAAAAGCCACTACAGTTTTATTATATCTCAGAAATTATCAAAGACTATTATAACTGCAGCACACAAATCAACCAAAATCCTCCAAAACATCTTAAGTAAATCAAAAGATCCAGGAATCCAAGAATAACAGGAATCATCTACAATGTACAGAATAAGGACTGTAACAGCCACTTAAGTAGACATATAGTACATACAGGAGACTAGCACAGTGCATCCTCTCATCTAAAGAGAATCCACAAACTAAAAGTCAGATGACAAAATGAAAACTCCATCTCAACACATAGTTTCTCATATTGAAGCATTTTAGACCAAGTTAAATCCAAAAACATTGGGGAATTCATAGAATCATAGAGCTGAGATTCCTGGAAGCTTGAATTCAGACAAATTAGTCATCAATAGACACAAAAATAAACTGCAATATATGTAAACACTATTCATAGAATCATGGGGCTGGAAGGGACTTTGGAGGTTTTCTATTCCATCCATCTGCTCAAGGCAGGAGACCTTATATTATCCCAGTAAAATGGTTGTCCAGTCTATTCTTGAAAACATCTGGTGGTTGAACACAACTCAGTGAGGCAAGCTGCTCCATTGATTGTTCTTTCTGTCAGAAAATGTCTTCTAGATTCCAGATTGGATCTGTCCTTAACAAGTTTCCATCCACCATTTCTTGTCTTGCCTTCAGGTCAATGGTGAAATTCAACCAGTTGACTACCAACCACGCTGCCACACGGCTTCTAAAAATGAAGATTTTTCCATTCCAGAGGCAGCCCAGGTGATTGGGAAGGCTGTGGAGGGGCGCATAACAGCTGTTACGGAAGATTTAGGTAAGTAAAAGGGAAAAAAAACCAAAGGGATATAGGATAAGAAAGAGCAGGGATGGGTGGACGGGGCCAAACTTGAATGCCACTACCAGTCGATAGAACTGGTGCATCCAGGCTGAATTTCACCACTGCTTCAGGTGCTCTAGAGAATAAATTACCTGCTTGTCTCTATTATTTTTCTTGCAAATACTCTCAGTAGTCCCAATGCAGATCCCTTTTTTAAAAAAAAAAATGTAAATACAGGCATTAATTTTTTTAACAATCATTCAGTACTGTATCCTTTGGTTTTAAAACTTGGTTTTTGCTCCCTCTTGTTGTTAGTGTTGAAACAAACTTTAAGTGTAACACATTGAAGGCAAATCAGATCATTTTCAAAACATATTTTATAATCCACAATTCACTTTCAAGCTCCCAGTTGATCTAAGTCAGGGTCCTGATTTTTATCAGTATTTCTAATATTGTCTAATTTTGTGAAATATAGTATGATGTCTCCCTTGGATGACTCCTCTGATTAGTTCTCAAAGGCTTTTAGGAAAGATCCCCGTTAGGAGAAGAGTGCATTCAGAGAAGCATAGTGAGATTGGTGTTGAAGAACACACAAACCAGCATACAGAGACACTGAATTGTAAAACAAATAGGTTTTTACTTTCATGGAAATAGAGGTATACAAAGTCCATCAAACAATCCAAATCATTCATGATTAAGACAGTCAGTCATCAACGTTTGCAGTTCAGAGATAATCCAAAAAACACAGTCCAGAATCATATAAATAGTTCAGTACACAAAGCTTGCTAACAGTTGCAAAACTCACGGTAATTCACGCTGATCAATACACAATACATCTAACAACCAGCAACCAACATGGACAATTCAACTCAATTATTTAACATAATAATTATTTAACGGGAGCGGTATAGAAGTTGTGAAAATAAAAATAAATAAATAAATTCTGGCTCCATTTTATGGCCGCTGGAGGAAACAGCAACCAATCACATTACTGTATTGATTTAAAGATACACAATTACATTGTTGGTACATCTTGGCTTATATATATTTTCCACTCAACTGTTAGATCCCTAACAGTTAAAACCCTAACAAAGGCCAGCTCAAGACAGGATGAGTTCAATCTTGGCCTGTCAGGAACTAGATTAATTAATGACTCTGAACAGTGGTGCAATCCAACTGGTTTTGCTACCGGTTCAGTGTGCGCACATTTTGGGAGGGCCCAAACGTCATCAGGGGAGGGTGGGCGGGGCCAAGCTTTGTTGTCGCTACCGGTGCAGCACAACCAGTGCATCCAGGCTACATTTTACCACTGACTCTGAATGGCCTGCCAAAAGAGATCTAAAGGAGGCTTTGGCTGGGGCAAATGGTCAGTGAAGAGGAAGTAAATCTGAGAGCATGCAGGGCAGAGAAAAGATAGGAGTAGAGATCTGCCACATTACTCGACAGAAGACTCCACCCATCTTGATGGGCTGCACCAGAAAGCTATTTATGACAGCAGGCAGAGGGACACATTCCTGGAAATGTGTTTGGTTTATGGCTATGTGTTCCTTGTACTTCCAACTTGGAGTCGTGGAGACTCTGAACTTCTCTTGCCAAGTCAGCTCTTATGGGTATATTTGTTTGGCTTGGTAGAGTTAAGTTTCTTTTGTGAACTGACTTATTGGAGTAACTTTCCATTGTTTTATGGACTATTGGCCATTGCTTTGTGGAGTAACCTTGGCCTGGTTGTGGCTAGATTTATTTGAGACAGTTCTGGGACTGAGTGAAGGGAATTGTTGAGGAACATTTAAACTCTAAAATCACGTGTGTGTGTGTGCGTGTGCATGTGTAAGTGGAGCAGAACATCACCTATGGGTCCCTACATTGTTTAAAAATTTTAAAAGTCTTAATTATATTAATTTATTTGATTTGATTTTAAAAAAAATGTTTTAGTACATCTATGGAGATTCTCAGTCATCCAGGTTTTGATTGTCCCAAAGGTGCTTTTTCAAGAGGTAACTGAACTTCTGATTTTTCTTTGAAGATGTTTTGCTTCTCATCCAAGCTGAATAAACATCTTGGGTGAGAAGTGAAACGTCTTCAAAGAAAACCAGAAAGTCCTGTTGCCTCTTGAAAAATCACCTTTGGGATAATTTAGTAAGGTTTTATTTTAAGACATTAAACTAGTATAATTTTAGTATTTTAAAGACTGTATTTTTTTCTTTTAAAGATTTTAAAAATTCTAAAATTTCAAAAAATTTAATGTGCTACATTTAAAGAACATTTTAAGAAATTTTTTAAAATTCAAATAGCTTTATACAGTTTTTAAACAATCTTTGGGTCCCCTCCTTCTTTTGGAAATTGGTCTTTTGCTCTTTCTTCAGGTTAATGTTGAAATACTTAGAAGTTAATCCTCTACTCACTCTTGTGGCTGAATTTTTTCTTGTAGCTAGTGTGGAATAGTGCTGCACATCCTGCTTTCCATTCTGGAAATTGAAAGCATTCTGGAAATTGAAACCATTCCAGTCCTGATGCCATTCCTTCTCCCCTACTCCCTCCACCTTCTTCTTCCTTTGCTTCTTTATTTTTCCTTTCTTCTCCATGCTAAGCACCTCATTGCATCTACTACCTTGCACCTCTGCAGCCAGTTGTGCATGCCACTTTGCACTACTGCCTGCTGCATACATCACCATTTACACCCATTGCCTATACTATTAGCTGCATATCAATTGTGCCCATAATTGCTGTCAGCAATATTGCCTGACACCACTACCAACTGTACATATTACAATGCCAAATGCATCAATTGAGTCCACCAGTTGTACACCCCCTATCACCTTTTCCCATCCTTTCTTCTTCCTGTTTCTTTTCCTTCACTTTGCTTTAACTTTTTTCTTCCTTTTTTTTCTAAAGCATGCTGAGCCATTGCTTTTGTCCATTGCGCAGCACCAATTCTTTCAACATCCTTTTCCTTCTCATTTGCTTCTTTAATTTTATTTAACTTTGCTTGAACTGTTGACTTCACTTCTTTCTCCCATAGCAGTTTTTATCTGCTGTGATGTACAACTTCTGCCCATCACTGCCATCTACAATAATTACACTCTTTCCTAAGCATCAGCAGTCAAATCCACTTTCAGGAATTTCTATTAGTTCCATTATAAAGTTTATTTCATTCCTTATTCGCTTCACTTTGTAATGTTTAAGGTTAACACATATGTATGACTATCCATATAGATTTATCCTAAATGATTATTTACCTATGTTTATTCAAGTTAAGTTGAATTGGCTTTATTGTCATTTCAACAATATACAGCATACTACCCAGTGAAACGAAACAACGTTCGCTACAACAGACAACATAGATTAAAAGGACACAGAACTACATATAACTCTAAAACTAAAAATTTAGGGGAAAAAAACTATAAATACACATTTATAGTTCCAATTTCTTTGTGTTGAGAAATCTCATGGCTTGTGGAAAGAAATTGTTACACAGTCTGGATGCGCAGGCCTGAATGCTTCTGACCTCTTTCCAGATGGCAAGAGAATGAAGATTATGTATGAGGTGTGTGTGGTCAGCCCCAATGTTTCTGGCTTTACCAATACAGCATGTGGTGTAAATGTCCATGACAGAGGGAAGGGCAACCCCAATGATCTTCTCCGCCATCCTCACTATTCGCTGTAAGGTCTTGCAATCCAAAACGGTGCAATTCCCAAACCAAGCGATAATGCAGCTGCTCAGGGTGCTCTCGATGGTGCCTCAGTAGAAGGTTGTGAGGATGTATGGTGGAAGTTCTTCCTTCCTTAGTTTTCTCAGAAGGTAAAGATGCTGCTGGGTCTTCCTTGTTATGGAACCAGTATTGAGGGACCAGGTGAGATTCTCCGCCAGCTGAACACCCAGGAATTTGGTGCTCCCTACGATCTCCACAGAGGAGCCATTGATGTTCAGCGGGGAACAGTCATTTTGTGTTGTATTAGATATGAGTGGTCATATTAAATATGTGTTTATAAATTGACATATGTTTATTTAGTTTATAAGCTTTATAAAATCATAGTTTGATATAATGGACTTGCAAAATTTTTGCTACAGTTTACATCTTTTGCATACATTGGAACAGATATTTATTCCTCATAATACATTTGTTGTATGCAAATAATATGATGTAATTTGCTTCATTTGAATATCATCATCAAAATGTTAAATCTCCACAGCACCCAACTATCTAGGTCAATGCTTAACTGAGTCTATTAGACAAGAGTTCGTTATTTTTCCAAAATATTTTCTCTTAATTTGTTTAGGAAGCAATCTTCCTGCTAAAAGTCACATATTCCTAACAGTAGCTATTTGACAGTAGTTTCATAAATCATGTGTCTTTTCATAACTTAAAATGATGACAATATCATCATTCCTACACAGGTAAAAACAAATGATTTAAGTTTTATTTATTTAATTCTGTGCTTATTCCCTTCCCTCATTCTCTGCATAGTTTTTTTTAAATATTCTAGACTCAAAAAGAGAGAGTAAATTGGCCGTGATGTATTTTTAATAGACAGACAGCATCTTTCCCTTCATTCTTTTTAACCTATTTCAACAACTTGAAGATATGAGCTGGAATGACTTTTCACTTCATGTGAGGGCAGGAATGAAATATTGAAGAGAGACGTCCTCATGAAGTAAGATGAAATGAACAATTCTGTTACTTACAATATCTGCAAAACACAAATCCATATTTTAAAGAATAACAAAACCCAATGTGAAGCATGGAAATTTGACAAGTGCTTCCTATTCAATAAAGAGTACATACATCCTCAACTTACGTAATTGGAACCAGAAATCTGGTCATAAGTCATTACAGTTATAAGGCAAGGCAAGCATGTAATTGGAAATATTTTCCTGGCCTTTCTACAAGAATGGGACAACACGCCACAGCCATCTTACCAGTCAAGTCACGATAGCCAACATGCCACAGTACAATTCAACTCAATTATTTAACATAATTTTTAAAATATTTTAATTTTTGTCATTCACATTTCATTTTTGTCCCTCCTTTTGCATCCTTTCTTTAATTATTCTACATCACCATTTCTTCAAAATTAGTCAGAGTTGTCTCGGGGTGACTGGTCCTACAGCGAGTTGGCCATGACTAGTTGTCCCATGGCAATTTGGACACAAGTTGGATGCAGCAAGTTGGATGCAGAGAGTTGTCCTAGACCCCTTTCTATGGTTGTTGCAAAGAAAGCATTGTACTTGTTAATTAAATCCATTCATTTGAATGGCATTTTTAACCAAGACAGCAAAAATAATAATAAATTGTGGCCACATGACCATGAAATGCTGCAACTGGTCATAAACTTTACTGGCCTGATGTACAACCATTTACAATGGCTAGGGGTGCTTTTTGGGCCATAAAGCACCAGTTCCATGACCATCATAAGTTCAAATGGTTGTTAAAGAACCACTGTGAGCTGAGGACTACTTGACTGGAAGAGTATAAAACCTTCCTCAACACTTGATTGGAAGAATTTCAGTCTCAGTAGAGAACACGAAACTTAGAATTTCAGTTCTGCATGGTACTTTCTTTCTTTCTTTTTCTTTAATCATATTTATATACCGCCCCATCTCCCTAAGGACTCGGGGCGGTTTACAGCCGATAAAAAAATACAATAACAACATTTAAAACCAATATAAAAACATTAAATTTGCTGTATTATTTTAAAAAATTATTACTAAAAGGTTCTAAAATTTTATCAAAAGTTAAAAATATAATATATTAAGATTAACTATCCCAAAATATCAAGGTATCAGGCCAAATATATATACTTGCTATATAACAAAACAAGATTTTTAAATCAAAGAACAGTAAATAACGAGAAAAATATAAATCACAGAAAAATAGTCAAAGAATCATTAATTATTTACTGTAAAGGTAGGATTAAATGCAATCTATAAATATTAGAAAAAACTTTGAAGGAAAAAGAAAAAACAAAAGGACTGAAACAACTACACTACAAATCCATTTTTTTGCTGGTGGCCATGAGCTGCATTAAAAAGCCAGACATATCTATCAATAATCCAAAACTGTATGGAATGGTAGTTCTCTTAAGGTCTGTTGAAGTGGTGTATTCCCGGGAAAGAATTCAGCCAAATGGTAATTATGGATTTATAATAGCATGACAAATATCCTGCAGCCCTTAGGATAATTTACCAATCTGCTGAAATCATGGATCTGAGGATACCAAACTGTTATTGATATCAATATGCATATTTCTTTTGAATAAATATGTTTGGTTTTTTATTGTTTAAAAATGTTTTATCATTTATTGTATTTTTAATTATAAGCCACCCAGAAGCATTGAGTTGGACAGCTGTAGAAATTGAATAAAAACAAATAAATATTTGATCCAGAACTGATCCTCCATTGAACACCATTGGTTCAGCCTGAATAAATTAACTAGACATTTTCATTTTTATAGAAAAGAATGACAATTTCTATCAAATATTTTATACAATTCTAATATACCTAGATCAGGCATGTCAAACAGAGTTCCCTGAGGGCCATATTGTCACATTTGAGTTATGATAAGGGCCATACTCTCTTCAATTGGGCCACAGCCGCTGGGCTCGCCCTTGGCAGCGCGGAGGGCGACCCATCTTGCTGTTGGTACAGTGGGACAGCGGCAGCACGGGTCAGGTTACAAGCACCGGCCTTGCCCGACTGGCTCTTCTGACAAGGCTAAGTTGCTGTCGCTCCAGTGGAGAAGCGTTTCTCTTGCCCAGGGAGCCTCGGAAGCTTTTTTGCTTATTTGTTACATGTCTAGACTACCTTTTCAACAGTGAACTCAGGACAGCACACAGGGTTCTCCTTCCTGTTTACTCACTTACTTAATTTTATTTATTGATTTAAAATATTTTACCCTGCCTTTCTGCTCAAGAAGGATCCAAGGTGGTGTGTAAAACATTGTCTGTATGGGCCGCAGGTACACTTGCAATGGGCCGCATGTGGCCCCCAGGCCGCATGTTTGACATGCCTGACCTAGATGATTAAAGTAATTAAATGTCTAACCACTTACTACACAGTGCTTTTGTGGGATTGACTTGCTGCCCTGCAAGGAACTGGAGAAGTTTCTTAATATCAATCCGTGCCTCAGCCATATTCATAGGGTCTCTTTCACGAGTAGAGTTTTGAGAATCACCCCAAGATACTAAAATGTAAAACAAAGTATTTTGTTATCTACACCCAGGTTAAGATAAAGGTTCCCCTTGCATATACGTGCTAGTTGTTCCCAATTTTAAGGGGCTGTGCTCATCTCTATTTCTTAGCCGAAGAGACAGTGCTGTCTGCTGACAATTCCGTGGTCATGTGGCCGGCATGATTGAATGCCGAAGGCACATGGAACACTGTTACCTTCCCACCAAGGTGGTCCCTATTTTTCTATTTGCATTTTTACATACTTGGGGCAAGTAACAGAAGCTCACTCCATTACGCAGTGCTAGGAATTCAAACCACTGAACTGCCGACCTTTCTGATCAACAAGCTCAGCGTCTTAGCTACTGAGCCACCCATGTCCCCTTTACCCAGGTTAGATCTAAAGAAATTCCATAGCATTTAAAACACAATCAGTGCCACCCAAAATAAGAGCAATCTGGAGATAGCCAAGAAACTAATATAATCTTTCTTTATCTTTAATCATATTTATATACCGCCCCATCTCCCTAAGGACTCGGGGCGGTTTACAGCCAGTAAAA
>JAEANM010007212.1:0-17927 GCA_017656035.1 Myanophis thanlyinensis
CAGACTCCTCAACACAAAGAAACTGGAACCATAAATACTTGTGTATTTAGTTTTTTTCTAAGTTTTTAGTTTTAGAGCTATGTGTAGTTCTGTGTCCTGCTTTTTTTTTCTTTCTTTTTTTTATCTATGTTGTCTGATGTAGCACTTTGGTTCATGTTTCATTTCACTGTGTACTGTACTGTATATTGTTGAAATGACAATAAAACCTGCTTGACTTGACTGGCTCATTCCTAACCGAAGCAAAAGCACTTACAACAGGTAAGATCAATGCAACCTTGAGTCCTAAGTCCCTTTCTCTGATCCTGTGCTTTTCCCTCTCATTCTTCAATCAGAATTGAGCATCCCCTACCTGTGTGTTCTTCTACCCAGACAGAAATACAGAAAAGAAGGCCTCCCCCTTCTGCTTTGCTAGAGTATTGAGCCTTAAAACCACAATTTCCATACAGCTGGAGGGTGCAACAAGAATGCTTTTAAATTTGTTTTGTCCTAAACCACAAATTAACTAAGCAAGCCAAAGCTAAAGCTGCATAAACTATTCAGAACAATAAACAAAAAGTTTCATTTCTTTCCTTGCAATCAACAGGGGGAGGGCTTGATAGAATCTAAAATATGCAAAAATAAAAGATATAATGACATCTAGTCAATCCAATTTGTTGCTCATAGGGCAGTGAAATAGTCTCTCCTACTATGAGCAGGGAACTTCCTAGGAGCCTGGAGATATGAGAGGATCGCTCCCAGAGATGCTTCATGTAGTCAGTGATCCATTTGCATGTCCCAATATTTAATTATTGCTTCTTTTTTGCCACTGTTTTTGCAGATTATTTTATGTGGCTGTTCCTTTATCTTTAATATACCCCCCAACAGCATTAAGTCTCCGTGCATGTGGCTTTGGACTTCAACTCTGATAGTGTAAATCATCCACAGCTGTCATAGCTTTCATCTCAAAAGAAGCATTATTTGTTGACAGCCCTCTATACAAATTTGGAGAAGCAATATTCTCTCCTACCACTCTTCTCTAATCACAAATGTTATGAAGAATGTCAGAAAACCATATGTCCAACCCCATTTTCCCTGATCTAGCAGGTAGCAACATCTGAACAATCTTGTCTGTGTTCAGAAATTAAATAGCATTTAGTTCTGATTACTACTTGGTTGGAAGACCACCAGAAATTTCCAGAGTTATAGGACTTTATATCTCTTTCTTATGTATAAAAATATATTAAGGGAATTTAAAAAGCAAGGAAAGAAACCAGAAGATGGCAATATAAAGGAAGAGTTGATTTCAAGGAAGTTAAGAGGGAAGAAAAGAGCATTAAAGACAAGCAATTATATAGTACATTCAGAGATAAGTGTGAGAAAAAAGATGGAGATGTAGGAGATGACCAGGAGATGACCAGGCTTAGCATGAGGGAGGGATCAAATGCATCATCAGTCATGAATCCCTGTGCACTTTTCCCTTCAATTTCCCTTCATTGTTAGTAGCTCAGATTCTTGTAGAGAGCTTAAGCTTGTAATAAATTTTTATACTAATTTGAACTGCCTGAATCTCCTGATTTCTCTGGTCTTGACAGTGTCGAGTTAATCTGCCTTGATTTTTGTTTACGAAATTTGGACAGGATAGCTTTATGATCTTATCCTTATCCTGGCAGCCATTTTGTAAGCTACCCAGCCTTCCCATGGCAGCCATTTTATGAGAGCCTGTTCATATGATCTAAATTGTCTCAAAAACTCCCCCCCCCTTTATTTTTTCTACTTATGGACTAGATAAGTGTGGATACAGCAACACAAAGAACAGTGCACTACTGTATGTTTAAAAATGTAAAATAGGGCTTCTAAGTCTGAGCACCCTTGTAGAGTGAGACATAAATATAAATAGGTAGTCCTTGTTCAGCAATTGCTTTATTTAGCAAAGTTTACTTTACAAAAAGTAACTTTGCAATTCATTCTCACATTCATGACCTTCACAGGCCAGTAAGCAAAGGAAAGCTGAAGGAAGATCGTGTGCAAACCTGGAACCCAGTCAGAAGTCCAGAAACCTTCTGGGATCATTCTCCTAGATCTCCCCAATTGCTTCTGGCCTTGACCCCAAAGTTCAGGAGATGTGTGGGGGCTTTTGAACCATGTGAGAAGATGCTTTGCTCCTTGGGATGGGGGAGCATTTTCACTTGCTTTCCTGGAACTTCTGCAGATCCCCATTTGTCTTGGCCAGCTCCATGGGCCTTTATAAAGAAATGGTTTACATTGAACTTGGATGGGCTAAGCTGCCCCCCATTGTCCTGCTCCCAACCCCCCAAGTTAGCAGCTGGTTGAGTGGAGGCATAATCACTCCTTCTGTTCAGTAGGAGGGCCATCTCAAGGAGGGGACACGCGCACCCTCCTTGAGTATTAATACAACAACAGTTGCCTTTTTCTATGCCGCCTATTGAACTTCTGAAATCATTCTTTGGCGATTACAATGTCAGCATAGCTTTTCATAGACTTTCAGACCTCTTTCTCCCCCACCAACCCCTGCCGTGGGGCTGCTGCACACACACAGACACAAAGGCACACACTTAACCACTTAACCCTGGCGACAAAAAGAGCAGTCAATGAGCTGTTTTCAAGGCCGCTCGTGCAAGAGAGCAGATCTCAATAGGATTTGGGGAACTGGGTGTATATAAATTTCCATGCCTCATGGCTCATCAATGGGAAAACTTTGGGTCGAAGTCTATGCCGTGAAAAGGTGGTATGAATACAGGAGGGTGCTGTTCCACCTACTTAAAAGCAGCTGCTTCCCTTCAGGAGAACAATGATTTATTCATACCCATTTGGGGAGGGTGGAATATATTTAAAAACATCCTTGGGGGGGGAGGATTTAACACTATCCCTGTCCCTTTCTCTGTCTTGCTTTTCTCCTTTGGCGCCTGAGTGACAATATGATCCTGCAATTGTTTCCTAAACAAGGGCCTCTAATAGAGACTTCCTGAGCAGAACAAGATGGTCTCAGGGCGAGAATGAAGTGGGCTTCGAGAGCTTAGCAAGGCTTCAGAAAAGGCAGTCTTAAAGAGGAGGCTGATCTCTCCAAGGGGCTGCAGAAGTCTCTGAAAACAGACACCAAGGGCTATCAGCCAAAGTCTCTGTAAGGGACCATTTTACTTTATGGGATTTTTCAGGGCAAGATGCAATTGTTCCCCAAACTGAGGCAGCAACAGATGGGAATGTGCAAACCATCAAGCATATGAAGAAAACCCACATCGATCACATGTGATTGGATCCAGGTTTTATTCCTGTTCTGGGTTTGCTTGGAAATGTATATCCCAAAGGAGAAGAGGAGCAGAGGATAAGTTGGGAAGAAAACAAACCCTTTAAAACCTACCTGTCCAAAGGTGAAGGAAAGATAGGGAACCAAGGAAAGCTATCTGTGAGCTTTGATACCGGACTAGATTTTTTGCTTGTCACACCAATAGTGGTGGCTACTGATATTTGAAGTTGGTGGAGTCAATGCAACCCATTTAGATTTTTTTTTAAGCTACTACAACACAAATACACTGGGGGTAGGTTGTTATACCATCTTGGATAGTTTATGTTTTAAATGAAGCAAAGAGTCAAAGGGTTGAAGCACTAAATCTGTATGAACTTAGTATATAGCCAATTGGTATGGCTTATCACAGCACTCTTTATATCTATAGACCCAGAATTAGCAAAAGAATCCATGACAACATTACTATAGAGCACTCCCAATCTAACCAAATACACCAAGATTGAAATATTCAGAACCATGGACATCATCAATCTTTGCCTGCCTAGAGGCTTTCAGTTTGATGGATAAATATACAAAAAAAAAAAAAAATCAAAGGAACCCATGAGGGATTACTGCTTTTAGGACTCATAGCAGAGACTGTAATGCAACACCTAGAATCTATAGCACTCCCATCTATCCAACCCAAAGTATGAACCCGGTACGTAGATGATAGCTTTGTCACAATAATACAGAGCCTATAAATGGAAAGTTTGATGATTTTCTGGTTGTGACAAATGAAAGCAAAAAAAATTATATTTGTAATCTAGACATGTTTATAACAATTTATATTTTATATTTTATCACTTGTATATTTTTATTGAAATGTGATGTGAATGTGACATTAAATGTCATTATAAAAAAGAAACATCTAGAGAAGACACACAAACTATGAATAAAATTGTTTTATGAATAAAAGTTTTATTCAAAGGAATAAAATTCACAAGGGAAGAAGAAAATAATATACGTCCTTTCTGAATATCCTCAACAGCAGAGGAAATGGTGGCAGATTAGAAAAACATGTCTATTGTAAAACTATCCAAACCAACCAAGTGCTTCACTACCTAACCTCCCACAAGAGAAGTTGTGTAAGAACACTATTTAGATAAACATAAACACACTACAGCAACCCTGAACGTCAATAAAATAAAACAAATCAACTATACAACATCTTCTAACAAAATGGATTGCCAGGCAACTTTATCAAAAAAGTGTCTGACCACTCAACCCACTACAGCACAACCAACACAAGAAGCTGCAGGAAGAATAACACTACCATACATCAAAACCATCTCAGAAACCAACTATTACAATAGACTGTTACAATCATATGACATCACTGTAGCACATAAACCAACTAAACCCCTCCAAAACATCCTAAGTAAACCAAAAGATCCAGCAGCCAAAGAAGAAGAAAAAAGTCATTATACTATATATTGTAGACAACTTCTAACAGCCACTATACAGGACAAAGAGGCAAAAGATCAGTACATCTTTAAATCCCGACTAGCAGTCGGAAGACATGATGAAAATGTCTAAATTTCACAATACATAGATGGACTTAACAATAGTTTTAACTGAGAAACAGCATCCTAGACCATGTCAAGTCCAAAAATGCTAGAGAATTCGTGGAAACCTGGTACTCAGGCAAATCAGCCATCAACAGGCACATAAAACAACATCTAAATATCATTCAAAAGAGAATATCAAAACTCCAGAAAGGAAACAAAAAGACCAAAACCTCTCCTCACCAGCAATCAACATTCATATAAGCAGATATTAATACCCAAATTAATACTGTGAACAATCAAGAAGTAATCAGTACTTCAAATCAAGGAATGACCAATTCAGAAAAACAAACACCAAGAGCAAGAAAACAATGACGCTCAGACAGCACTAAGAATCCCACAAAGTGACTTAACTCCATTGCCTCCTACTAAGCCTGTATTACAATATCTTTATCATGGTTCATGAAATCATATTTAAAAGGAATCACTTCAACATCAACATGTAAATTTAAGAAATGCTAAATAAAAAGCACCTTCAACACTCAGAAGTACAATAAACGCTCTAATTTTCACCATATTGAACACCAATTCCCAAAATTCTCCAAGAAAAAAAAAATCTCTTCTGCAGCACACACAAATATAAAATCATAACCATGGGTCTTACCTTTGCACAGTCTTCCTGTGAAGATCAATCAATCACTTTCAACTTAGTGACAGTTGCCCTGAAATTCCTAGCAGGGAATCTTCATTTACAAGTAAATGTTGCCCAATGTCCTTTCTGATGAGCAAAAGTATTTTTATTAAAATGGTCCATACACTGTATGATTTATTTTCCCAGTGACAACATGTCCAAAACATTCAGTCTGATCTAGCTCATTGTGCTTCTAATAAGATTTTTATTGCTCTTCAGTTGGAGAAACACTTTTTTTGAATTTCAGCATGGGAAATATTAAGTCAGCTGCTGCTGTTTGGAGCTTAAGAGCTATTTTACTCTTTAGGTAGCCTTGTTTTCATATTTTTCACTTTTTCATTCAGATGCTTCAAGGCAAACATTTCTTATTCATATAAAAAATGTTTTCATTTCCCCAGAAAAGAAAGGAGACAGCATATTTATCCAAAACAGGTCCCAATGTTTTGGAATGCCTCATATTTGAGTATGCTGGTTGGGTGTCCATGAGCCAATCTTTCTCTCTCCACTCAACCCACCTCACAGGGTTGTTGTGGGGAAAATAGGAGGAGGAATGTGTTTGCTGCCTTAATTTACTTATAAAAGTAATAAAGATAAGATATAAATCAAATAAATATCCAGCAATCATGTGGTTGCAAATATTTTTTAAAGTTCTCCACAGACACTCCAGTATAGACCAGGGAATTCTCCATTTTTTACCTCAGCTTTTCTTGGTAGTTCAGTCTGGTAAATGAATCCCTTTTCGGCTGAGGTATAGCTTCACCTACGTTTAAAAAGAAGCATGCTGTATTTGGTCCATTTCTATCCAAGTTAAAAATAAAACTGATTCTGCAGATAAAGGTATGGAGAGATTTGAACTGTATTTCTTGTGGTCCAGCTCACATTTGGAAAATGAGAATGAGAGCAGCTGCTCTGAGGAAGTATTCAGTCCAAGATGGAAGCTGGTTGGCTTATTCCCAATCAACTATAACAATTTTCACCTGAAGACCGAGCAGCTAACAATGCACTAATGGTGGTTAAAAGGGAAGGAAAATTTACAATCTTAGGGAGGACAAGAAGTGGAGATGGAGAAATATATTGGTCTAAAAAGAGGGAAAGGGGAGGATTAATAGATTTGAGAAACAAATGGCATTTGAAATTGAGTCAATTTTTAATAACCTATTGGCAGCAAAACACTATTAATTGCTCACATTTAGTAATAATATTTGTTGGTGTTTATATTAATGGTTTTTATTTTTATTGCCTTTAAAGTAACAAAGGAAAAGGAACAAAACAATTATGCAGCTACTTATTTTCTCAAAAGAAAGCAACATATGAAGTGCTTTTAATAAGTTACAATATAGCTTTATAATAGTTACAAGTCTGAACAGCAAATATAGAAATATATCAGCATTTGAATAAAATTTACCAAACATTTGTTTAATTATTTTTATAACTTCATTGTATTTTGTAGAAATGAGTTTCCATATTTCTTTATGCTTATCCATGCATGGTCCACTCTATGTCTATAGGCAATTTGCTCTTAGGGGGGCAAATAATCACGTCTTCTATTAATGGAGCAAATGTGGCCATACAGATGTTAATATCGTTTTAGAATAGCTGAGTTAGAAGTGAGCCAGTTCGATATACAGTTGAGCATACGATTATGCTCAACTTATGACCATAATTGAGGCCAAAATTTGTTGCTAAGCAAGACAGTTAAGTTAATTTTGCTCCATTTTACTATCTTTCTTGCCATTGCTGTTAAGTGAATCACTGCAATTGTTAAGTTAATGACAATTATAAAATGAATCTGGTTGCGACATTGACTTTGCTCGTCAGAAAGTTGCAAAAGGTGATCACATGTCCCCAGGACACTGCAATCATCATAAATGAGCCAGTTGCCAAGCATCCAAATTTTGATCATATGGATGCTGAATGGTTGCAAATGTGAAAAATAGTCATAAATTCTTTTTTTTTCCAGTGGCATTGTAACTTCATACAATCACTAATGAAAAATGGTAAGTCGAGAGCTACTTGTACTGGTTAAGGAATCAAGGTAGAAACTGGGAGACCAGGAGTTCTATGCCTTGCCTTGGGGCAAAGCCAACTGAGTGACCTTAGGCCAGTCATTCTCTCTCAGCCCTAGGAAGCAGGCAATGGCAAACCACTTCTGAAATCTTGCCAAGAAACCACAGGGACCTGTCCAGGCAGTTAGAAAAAAAAAAGTTAGAAATTCCCTTGAATGTATACAGCAATAATAAGTTTCCCCATATCTGGAGTGCAACTCTCTGGATAACCACTAGATGTTAGCAGAGGGATACAGGACACACTCTCATTCCCTGCCGCCATTGAATGATCATGTGGATTTTTGAACCCAGAAAATATCTGTGTTCTATACTTGCCCTAGAAAATATCACTCTGATAATTCTTGGCTTCTTTCCACAAGCAAGATATTTCCTGTATTTCATATTTATTAATTTCTATACTTCTATATTTTTTTTCTAATGCCTATATCTTTTTTTTTTTTTTGCTATAAATCCTCAGCAAGCATTCTGCAACCACTTGGAAGTCATGCCATTTCCTTCACTCAAAAAAAAAAAAGCCATAATTCTCTAACCACATAAGAACCATCCGGACAAGAATTAAGACCATTAAAATCATTTTTAAAATAACTTTCAAAGCCAAATTCAAGAGATGTGTCTTAGTCTCACTTTAGGAAAGCCAAGATTGTCAACCGGAAGTACTTATTATTCTCAAAGTAGGCATAGCTCCAGTTTGAGCGAAACCTATCCCACCCACTCCTTGGCCAAAGCCCAATCTCTCTTCCATGGATCAGTCATGACCTCCACTGGTTTTTCCTTCCTCAGCATTAGTCTAAATTAAAACACAGTTTCTCAAAGTTGGCCCCTTTAAAGTGTGGACTTCAACTCCCAGCAACTCCCATGCTGGCTGGGGACTTCTGGGAGTTGAAGTCTATACATTTAAAGGGGCCAACTTTGAGAAACACTGGTCTAAAACATCACTTGAAAATGTGAAAGAGTGCCCCGTATTTCCCAGTTCTTTAGAAGAAAAACAACAGCAGGTTTTCATTCCTACCAGGATGTTTCAAAAAGTTCAGCCAAGCAACACTGACGCATCTAATGCATTGCATAAGGAGACACGTTGATTCCATGAGTTGGCCAGACTGACTTCTTCTCTTCACCATCATCACCTCAGCATCATACCGGAAAAGGAAGCCCATCTCTCCAGATGCATGACCATAGTTCTTGGCTCTTGTAACACACTTCCCAAAAACAGATGCAATAGGAGAGAGCGAGATGAGAGAATGAGGCTATCATAACAGGCCAAATCTGGGCTTTTGATGTCCTTGTCTCAGGAGAAAAAGCTTTACTACAGGATCATTTGAAGACTGCTCTGACCCTCAGCACAAGCACAATGCAGAACACATGTCTTTTCTTGCTTTAATTAACTTGGGCTGAATTGTTATTTCTCCCACGATTGCCTTTGTTCCCGTGACATGAGATATTTATGTCTATGTTCACGTCTTTATCCATCCTATAGTTGAACCAACTTTAGAGAAGAGCTTTTCCCAATCTGGCGCCCTCCAGATACCTTGGACACCTATGGAAACATCTTGAGAAAGGTATGCATGGAAATACATGTGCATTTTATTTATGACAAAGGTACTACCTGGATAGGTTCACGGATAGAAGAACTAAAACAGAAACAAAATAGTTGTCTTGTTGGCAATGTTTATTTTACTACTGACGGTAGGGAAGAATGGGACAATCCTTATGCTAAATGCATGACCCTGCAGAGAAGGACAAAGAAGAGAGATTATTGATTCATAACTGATTATGTGCCATCAACTCGGCATCAACTCTCGATGACCAATTGAGTTTCTCCATGATGATCCATCCCTAACTTGCTTTCAGTTCTTCCAATGGCTCCCCATCACCTTTGTAACTGGGTTTTTCCTCCTTGTTGATGTTTGCCTTCTTCTTCTCCTTCCTTCCACTTTTGCTATCGTTGGAGCTTTGTCTAGAGAGCTGGGTCTTCGCATAATGGGTATAAGATGGATGGATGGATGGTCCATCAATTTAAGACTGCATAGGCAGACCATTTTTCATGATTACCAGTCCTTAATCTGACCATTGCCACTGTAACTCAACCTTCCACCTTGCTACTGACCATCCTGTTCTTTTCTTTTTCCACCTTTCCCAGCATCAGAGCTTTCTCCAGAGAGCTGGGTCTTCACATAATATGTCCAAAGAAGGATAATACAATCCTGGACATTTGTGCCTCCAGTGAGGACTCTAGACCCGTGATGATGAACCTATGGCACGGGTGCCACAGGTGGCATGCAGAGCCATCTTGCTGGGCACACAAGCTGTCGGCCAACTTACCTCCAGCTGAGCATGCACATGCGATTGCACGTTCATGCATGCGTGATTGCATAGACCCAGCTGGTCTTTGGGCGTCCGCTGTGCATGTATGCGATTGCAGCAGGAAATCCAGCCGGTCTTTGGCGCTCTCCTGCGCATGCACACGTAATGGCTCATGTGTGTGAGTGCCTGCCCGCAGCATGTATGCACTGCATGTGCAAAAGCTGCATGCATGCACAAATGATGCGGTTGCACATGTAGCGCACGTGGAGGAGCCGCACACAAGTGTGGGTGGCATGCGCAAAGTGCATACTTTTCAGCACTTGATAAGTAAAAGGTTCGCCACCACTGCTCTAGACTGCTTTGTTCAGTGATCCATTGGTTTCTTTTCTTGCCTGTCCATGATATTATTGGGAATTTTCAGATTTCAAAAGCAGGAGAAAAAGTGCCATTAAAAATGGATTATTGTAAATATACAATATGTTTCATTACAACAGGGAAGAAAGATGACAGGTAACTTTAAAGGTATTGATGCTGTCTATTTGAATGGTTCTTCATAGTGTGATGCAAGGATTATTAGCCTGGTGGATTAAAACCAGCCAGGTCCACATTTTCACTCAATCATGAGACTTGCTGAAACATGTTAGGCTTGTCATTATTTCTTATGTTTTCCACCAGAGTTCCTTTAAAAATGGGACTGTTTTTAAAACCAAAGTCAGATCAGTTTATGATGTTTAGCCAACTTGTTGATTCTGACGTGCCTCTTGCAGACACCCTTGTGATAGTTTAAGAAATGTAAGCGATTGAAAGATCAAAGATCTTTGCATGCCTTCAAAGAACTGCAGGCCCAGAATGTTGTGTTTGCCCCCACCCAACAGTAAACTCCCCAAACTTCTAAAATCCAACATCAAATTAAAACTATCTTTGGGCATTTACTTCTGGATGGTTTTTTTTGGGGTGGGTGGGTAAGTATTTGTTGTTGTTTTGTGTCAGTGTAGGAACATATTTTATCAACTGTTCCAGTATGTATAAAGAGAGAGGAAGGAAAGGAAGATGGATAGAATCTAAGATTAGCCCTCACAATTATATAGGCAGCATATTGAATATAGAGCACAATAGATCTTCTGGGTGAAGCATCTCTTTCATTTATAGGTAGTCATCGAGTTATGATCACAACTGGGACCAGAATTTCCATTTCTAAGCAATTAAGTGTTAATTGACTGTTAAGTGATTTTAGGACCTTTTTTGTCATGGCTGGTAAGTAAATCACTGCCGTTGTTAAGTAAATCATACTGTTGTTAAATGAACCCAGCTTCCCCATTGACTTTGCTTGTTGGAGGCTGGCTGGGAAAATCCCAGCTGGTGATCATATGACCCTCAGATGCTGCAACCATTGCAAATGCATGCCGGTTGTCATGCACCCAAATCCTGATCACATGACCATGTTTTATAATGGTTGAAAGTGCGAAGACCACTTGTAAGTCACTTTTTCAATGTTGCTGTACCTTTTAACAATTGTTAAACAAATTGTTGTAAACAGTGGACTGCCCCGATAGGTTTTCT
This sequence comes from Myanophis thanlyinensis, assembly GCA_017656035.1. NCBI lineage: Eukaryota > Metazoa > Chordata > Lepidosauria > Squamata > Homalopsidae > Myanophis > Myanophis thanlyinensis. Next base: position 11,404 of record JAEANM010007212.1, read on the forward strand.
TTTAAAAGATATGTACGTATCTATAGTATATGTATCCATACTAAAAGTAAGCATTCTTCTGCTTTCCAGATGTTTTAGACTACATTTCCCTCACCATTGTCCATTCTGACTGGGGAACCGAAGTCAGAATATACATAGCCTGTCTTTTAACATGGAGAATTTAACATGTGGGGTTTATGCAACCTTCTCGGCTAATGCTCATTGACAGTTCCTTTCGCTCCATAAATTTATCCAATTACTTTTATGGCACAGAGAGCACTGTAGACTTGATTGGAAGCAAATGTGGCTTTTCCTCAACTTAAGCTAGATGAGCTATTTCAACCACCTTGCCAAGAGAGCTAATCCAAGTTCCGCTTTTGTTTTCAAGAAAAGAAATTGCCAAAGGAAACCAGGTTGGTAGATCATAGGACAGTCTCCTGGATTGGGGAAGAAGTCTAGTTCTTTCCATCTCTTCAAATCAGGCTTAAAAAGGCAAGGTCTCCTTGAAGTCAAGCTCAATCTACAATTTTCCTTCTTCTTTTCATCACCAATATGGAAGTGATTTGTCAATATTGTCTTCCGGGACATTTTTCAACTTCTCAGTGCAGTCCATAGCTCTGGGATTTCGTGGTGGGCTGTTATTCAAATCCTAAGCAGGCCTGACTCTTAGTTTTTATTTTTATTTTTTTATTTCAGATCAGCCAAGGTTAGCTAGATGCTGCCACATAGCTGGGCCAAAGGAAGCCATAAAGAAAAATAACATGCAACTACTCGTTTTGGGGGAATCGGTGCACTTCATGGCTGCTCTCACCCTGAGAATGTTGCACCAGATGTTCCCGATAAGGTTTGATGATTCCTTTTAATTAATCACAACTGTTCTCATTTATGCTTGGCGTTCTGACTGCTGCATTTGCTGCGGGTGGAAGTGCACAAAGCATGGAACCACTTCCCTAAACCAGGTGGCAAAATTCTGCCCGGGACTGTCTGGTTCTTTCTACACAAGCAAAAAGTAGGAACTTTATTTTGTGTATAAATTTCAGCTGAAGACACCCCACTGAACAAGTTCCAGACTCCTTAACTATATAGACTTTTAAACCATCTCTTTCTTCTTCTTTTCTTGCAGCTGCATTAAAGCAATATTAAAGTTTGTTCTCAAGGCTATAGCAAGAGTGCCAGAAATCAAGGCAAGATCTTGAATGAATAATAGCACGTGAATTGGCAGCGCCATTTCTACTTATCTCTACATTACAATTTTCTGGTGAACAAATGTAAGCTTCTCACTATGTATTATTCACAAACACATAGACACTAAGAAATCCAGATATTTGCTCAGCTCATTTGTGATTGAGAGTAATCATAATGAACTAATTTGAATTTTTTAAAAAAGAGAGTGCCATGTATTCCTAGTTCCTCATCCATTCCTGCTTGAGCTAAAATCCTCAAATTAAAAAAGGGTTGGTAATACAAATGCTATGTTTGTGCAATACTTTGTCAGCCTGTCCTTAATCTGGGCCAAAAATATCTAGCCAACATGGACTCTTCCCTGTCTCCCCTACTTCTGCTGCAATTTTGGGGTAGAGTTTTGGGGTAGACTTACAACCTTTAGCGACCATTCAGAATTACAACAGCATTGAAAAAACTGACATGAATGTCATGAAATTTTGGGTGCTTGGCAGCCAGCATGTGTTTGACAGTTTCAGCATGCTGGGGGTCATGTGATCATCCTCTGCACCTTCCCAGCTGGCTTCTGACAAAAAACAAGCCAGAATTTTATTTATTTATTAAATTTATATTGCCGTCTATTCACCCGTGGCGATTCAAGGCACCTTACAAATATAAAACCACGTTTGAACAATAAAACTAATGATAGAATTGCTTAACAATTGCACGATGCATTTAACAACTGAACTGAGTTGCTTAACCACCATGGCAAGAAAAAACGGTCATAACACTGAGCATGAGTCAATAATCATTAATCACCTTAGCAGCAGAAAATCTGGTCCCAATTGTGGCCATATGCTGAGGACTTTCTGTGCCGTGTGGCCACATGTGCATTTCATAGTGACCAAAGCAGCAGGGCATCACTAAATATATTTCTGCTAAATCTCCCAATATGGATCTGATCCAATTCTTAAAAGCCATTCAGAAGCCATAGGTTAATAACTAATAATAGATTAACAGTGAGGATCCTAGGACAAACTACAGTATTGAGCTATTCTACTCTAACCTAGTTACTGTTCTCTTTGAATGCTCAACAACTTAATGTGTTGATCTATTTCAGGGAAGTGTGATAAAATGTGCAAATACTTGAAAGGCAAAAGAACGTGCATTTTAAAGTTTTTCTCAATTCCCCATGTTCTCCTATCTCGTGCTGTCAGGACAAGCCAAGCAGGCATCCATAGAAGGCCAGGTATACCCTCTACTTCCCTGTTCCTCAAGGATGAAAATAATGGATGAATTCTTCTTCTTTTCCACTTCCTCTTATTTTACTTCCCACCTTTCCTTGCTTACCTGCTCCTTCCCTCCATGATAAGATCCCAAACAGCAAATCCTAGCAGTCAGATTAATGCAAGACGTATTTGCATTTTTGTCAAGGGTCCAGGCACACTTGCAACCCACAAGCATCTTTCTAAGGCACATCTGTTCCCTAAGCTTGGATTGCTGTGTTAGCTTTAAAGGTTGGTCGTGATATAATGCTGCTATCTAGTGGCCAAAGAGGGGAATCTCCATCTGACACACACACACACACACACACACACACCAGGAAAAGAGAGGTGTTCAGTGTTTAGCCCAGGACAGGGATGGGCAATTATGACTTGTGGACTTCAACTCTCAGAATTCCTGAGTCATGAAGGAGCCGTAATTGCCCACCCCTGGCCCAGGACATCTGCATGCCCTCTTTCAGTCTATCCAATGTTTTATTTGAAGGCATAACTAGCTCATGAAATCAAACCTGTCAGGCGCAAAGGATCAGGACCATAAATTAGGTTACAACGCAGATTATTCAAAAATCTAGTCAACTTCCAGCACTAAATTAGCCCTAGATAAGAGTCAATTCTACAGATGTTGGACTTGCAGCATTTGTGGCAATATAATGACTCAAAGCTGTTGATACATTTAACTTCCTCCCCTAGATTTCTGCTCTTCTACAGCTGGGACATAAATGCTCCTTTTTCTGATAGAAGAGGGGAATGGGTAGAGGGGGTGGTTTTGTATATATTCATGTCACTTTCATAAATGCAGCTTTGTGTGCTGTGATTGATTCAGTCATATTAATGATCATAACCCAAAATGTGAAAATAGGGCAAATGCATATGAGTTAACGATTCAATTCCTAAACTGTATCTCCAACAGCAAGATCATTATAATGAAACTTATTAAATATTACAAATGAAGGCATTCACATTCTCTGAGTTGTCTAATTTATAAGGAGAGTTTTCCCATTTTTAGTGAACTTATTTAAGGAATATCCAAGTGTGGGAATGCTTTGTTTACAAACACTATGCCAAATTGCACAGAGGTCCTCTTCTCACCCAAAGTTCACTAAACTGGAAAGATATATCAGTAGGCACCCAGATTCCTGGCCTCCTTTCAGTACATACAGATATGTGTCTCTTAATGTAGAGCATTGTTTCCCATCTTTGCCAGTATGGACTTCCAGAGTTCCCCAGCCAGCATTGGGAAGCAATGCTTCAAGTCCAGTTATTTGGCAAATCTTCGATTCAGCCATTGATATCCTTTTCAAAATACAGAATGGGAACCACAGCTTATTGACTATATCCTTAATAATGCCGTCTGAGCTTTCAGTTGAGAAAAGGAGGGATTTGTAGCATCCCATATTGCAAAGCAGGTGTTTTACTGTTAAATTCTGGCCTTTCAATAACTAGCAGCAACACAAGGAAGAGTTGTAAGATCTTATTTACAATTCTTAAAGCTGCAATACTGAGAATGAAAAACTTGCATTTTTTTTAAAAAAGGAGATGCTTCAACTTCAGATCCCATTTTTAACTATGCACTTTAAACTAACAATTCTAATCCCTGAGTGATAGAAATACCAGGTGCTTGGTTCTCTTTTATAAATATCTTCTGGGTCCCTTTTAATTACCTTTCTCACTTTTGTGTATTAGCTTATGGGAGCCACATGAGACACCTCCAATTTTACTCAAAGGAGAAGCCTCCAGGTGTGCTACTACTGCCACTACTGTGACTGTTGCACAGGTAACCCTTGACTTACAAAAGCCCAAACTTTTCATTGCTAAGCAAGATAGTTGTTAAGTGGGTTTTGCCCCATTCTACCACCTTTCTGGCCACAGTTGTTAAGTGAATCACTACAGTTCTTAAGTTAGTAACGTGGATGTTAAGTGAATCTGTCTTCCCTATTGACTTTGCATGTCAGAAGGCTGCAAATGTTGAACACATGACCCTGGGACATTGCAGCCGTCATAAATTCAGGCCAGCTGATAAGCATCTGAATTTTGAACATGTGACATGGGGATGCTACAATGGTTGCAAGTGTGAAAAATGGTCATAAATCACTTTTGTCAGTGCCTTTGTAACTGAACGAATGGTTGCAAGTTGAATTGTATTTTTTCTCCAACTTAATGGACTCCTATCCATAGCTCAGAGTCAACCTCTGTGCCATTAGATGAACTCTAGTCTACCAGAAGCTTATGAAATAATATCTTTTTAACCTTTCAGGTGCATCAACATTTATTTTTCCAAGGCTGACTCTAATGTTAGCTAGCCAAATGCTAGATCTCCTGCCAGCTTCAGGCCAGAGTGCAGAGAAAGACATCAGCCTGTTCAATTTCAATTTTCCCTTTAACTCCAGGCCATTTATTAAAACGCACATACTGGGAGTCAAAAGCATCACACAGGGCCCCCTTTTGACACAGCGTTAACTTTATCAAGGCTGCAGTACAGGGCAGTGATAAATTGAACTGCCCTTCGGTCTGTCACAGGTAGATTAATACGAAAAGCTAAATAGACTTTACATGGCTAGGAGGCCAGGCGTTCTATAGTCATTGGAAGACAAGCATGGAGCAAGCTGTACCCTGGAGCATGGAGTATTCTTTGACACACAATCTCTCCGCCTGTCCCTCTGAAAGACAATTTCTGAAGCCCACCTTCCTGCATATATTTAATGCAGTCCAGAGATTGGGAAAAAATATTTACTTGGCCAGAAGAATAACGTATAATCACACTGTCCTACAAATCAACCAAACATGGCCCAGGAAATATCCAGTGAGGAGGCTTCACAAGGGGAGGGGAGAGGCAGTATGTTTCCAGATGGATCTAGTGGGGATTCTCAGAGACTTTGGGATCCAGTGAGGCAGGTCCATGTTTGAAACTCAAGAATATTTATTCTCAAAGTAACAGGATTACATCTGGGTGTCCAACCATGGGAACTTTACAATTGGTGAACTTCAACTTCCAGAATTCCCAAGCCATCCATGCTGGGACTTGAAGTCTACAAGTCTTAAAATCGCCAAGACTGGACACTCTTTATCTAGGCTCAAGAATCTGGGAACCACAACTAATTCTGAAAGTATCACATAATGGTGGGATTTTTTTTTAAAAAGTATTTCTTATATATATTTTTATTTCTTTGAACATTTTTCCTTGGATTTTCACTTTTCCAATTCCACCCTTTCCCACTAGATCACTAGGTTATGTGATTTAGAGATAAAATAGACTATAGACATCTTTTGTAAAATGCTCCTTGCAGAAAAGCAATGTATATTTGCATTTGTATATTTGCAATTGTGGTCTGAGTTATCTTCAATGACCAGATTCACACATTATACTACCCCATGATGTTGTTTGCTTTTAGACCAGCCTGTTGTGTTAACCTAGTCCTGGTGGTTTATAACAGTGATTTATGATTTAACATGACTAAATCAGTTGTGCTTTATTCCTTCCAATCCATGGGGTGATTAATCACGTGAGAATTCAACCACGTGGGTGAGAAGAGGCAAAATCTCCTGCTAGCTAGGCACAAGACAAAAAGACTGCAGACTTACAAGTCTGCACATATATCCAGCTCAGAGTCCCAATGGTGATTCAATCCAATGTTCAAAGCAGATTCCCAAGTTAGCAGAATGAAATTAGCTTGACGATCCCAGCTAATCTAATACTTTGGATCAATGTTTGCCACCGTCAGCCTCCCGCCGACCTGTGCGTTCCCACAGGGTTAGCTTCCTTGGCGTTCCATTGTCAGGATGGTGTCATCTGACAGCCCCAAGGGTTCGAGCCTTCTCTGTGGGGGCACCCTTCCTTTGGAACGAGCTGCCCCCGGAGATCCGGACCTACGGACCTTCCAGTGCGCATTGAAAACCTTTCTGTTCCAACAAGCCGGTCTGGCTTAGTACTATCGGGTTGGGGGATTTTAATTGGTTTTAATTGGTTTTTTAATTAGTTTTAAATGTGTAATTTTTAAACCGTTTAAAACTTTTTTAAATTTATAAACAGTTATTTGGCCATTAATTTAATTAATTTTAATTGTGTTTTAAATTGTTATATATTTATGTTTTTAGTTGGCTGTA
>JAEANM010007213.1:0-17927 GCA_017656035.1 Myanophis thanlyinensis
GAGAAAGCGTATGACAGAGTGCTGAGAGAGGAGCTATGGTACTGTATGAGGATGTCAGGAGTGGCAGAGAAGTATGTTACAGGGGGCTGAGGTCAAGAAGGTGCAGGAGTTTAAGTATTTGGGATCAACAATCCAGTGCGACAGGGAGTGTGGAAAAGAGGTGAAGAGGTGAGTGCAGGTGGGTTAGAATGGGTGGAGAAAGGTGTCAGGAGTGTTGTGTGACAGAAGAGTGTCAGCAAGGATCAAAGAAAATGTGTACAAGACAGTAGTGAGACCAGCTATGCTGTATGGGTTTCAGAGACTAGCAATGAGGGAAAGACAAGAGGCAGAGATGGAGGAAGTAGAGATGAGGAGGTTGAGGTTCTCTTTAGGAGTCTCCAGGATGGACAGAATTAGGAATGAGCACATCAGAGGGACAACTCAGGTCAGCTATTTTGGGACAAGGTCAGAGAGGCCAGATTGAGATGGTTTGGACATGTGCAGAGGAGGGATAGTGGCCATATTGGTAGAAGGATGTTGGAGATGGAGCTGCTAGGCAAGAGGTCAAGAGGAAGGCCAAAGAGGAGATATATGGATGTGCTAAAAGAGGACATGAAATTAATTAGGGTGAGAGTAGAGGATGCTGAGAATAGAGTTAGGTGGAAACAGATGATTAGCTGTGGCAACCCCTAACAGGAACAGCTGAAAGAAGAACAGTCTTATTAGCATAGGGCAAATTATTAATATTTCTTCATACAGTTTTTTTTAAAACAATGCTCATCTTCCATTCCAACTTTCCTTAATATATATTTAGCATATAGGCCAGTGGTGACAAACCTATGGCACGCATGCCCAAGGTGGCATGTAGAGCCATCTCTGTGGGCATGCGTACTGTCGCCCCAACTCACCTCCAGCTGGTCTTCGGGTGTCTGTTGCACATGCACGCGTGAGTGCACATGACGCTCGAGTGTTTCAGAAGATCCAGCTGGTCTTAGGATTTCCACTGCTCATGTGTGCGCCAGTTTTGTATGCATGCATGCCATTTGCGCATGCACGTGTGTTGATTGTGTACATGGATGTGCTGATTGTGCATGTGTATCTGTACTATAGTTTCTTGACCTGTATCTAAGATATTATTGAAGGCACTTGTGCTGGGATTCCCATTTTTTGAGCACATTCCACGACTTGATGTGATTGAAATGGTCAAAGGCCTTTCTTTCTTTTTTATTAAATAGTTTTTATTGAACATTTTCTAAAAAATGTTTTTTACACTCTACTTTTCCACAACATTCATATATCAGTAAACTTCGTTATTACATCCATTTGTCTTATATCAGTTTACTTTTTGTTATAATATCATCTTTATATTTATTGCTATTATACTACTAAATAATACATTTATTCCTTGTGCGTTGATTCCTTTTATCCACTTTTCATTTTCTAGTCTAATTTCTATCCCTTCTTTAAAGTTAATCATTCTTGTCCCTTACATCTGTTGTCTAACCATTTGTACCATTGTTCCCATGCCTTATAGTATTCTGATTCTTCTTTATCATTCATCTCTTTTGTAAATTTGTCCATTTCTGTGCACTCTAGAATTTTCCTTATCACACACTCTTCCGACAGTAGTTTATTGTTCTTCCAGTTTTGTGCATAGACCATTCTTGCTGCGATTATGATATGTAGGATTAAATATTGGTTTTTAAAATCCTGTTTCTGCCTAGTAAGAATAATTCGGGTTTCATTTCTATTTGTTGCTTTGTTAACGCTTCTGTACATTTCCTTAACATTTTCCAATAGTGCTTTGCTTTCTGACATCACCACCACATGTGATAATATGTTCCCTGTTTTTGTTTGCATGTCCAATACTGTGATGATATGTTAGGATACATTTTTGTTATTCTAACCATCGGGAGATGCCACCTGTAGAACATTTTATAGTTGTTCTGCTTGTAGGCTACTGTTTTCACCAATCTGTAGTTTTCCTCTCAAATCCTTTCCCAATTTTTCCAATGATATATCCAAAGTTTCTTGCCCGTGTAATCATCACCTCTTCCATTTTGTATCTTAACAGATAATTGCAGATTTTAAAAAATCATTTTGTCTTCTGTGCTTTGTATAATCTTGTCTAATTCATATTCCCCATATTGAAATCCATATTCTAGATCATTTTTATGTCCAGATTGAATCTGTGCTTACGGCCACCAGCCAATTTCTATGCCCTGCTCTTCTAGTTCTGCTCTCAATTTCAGTTTGCATCAAAGGCTTTTCTTTAATCAGTGAGCACATACAGACTTCTTTGCCTTTCTCAATTACCCCATATGTATCAGCAATAATGTTTCACATTTCTTGGAGTAAAACTAATTTGAACATCTGACATCTTTATTATCATGTAGGGCTTTAATCTGTACTGGTTGATCCTAAGCATTACTTTTCTATAATGTGAAACTAAGGATATTGTACATTAAGGATATTGACATATTTTTATGATGGTTAAGTGAATACTGTTTGCATACTCAAGACATGAAAAACAAAGAAGGAACTGTTGTTTTTACAGTCAGGAACAATATGACAAGAACAGTACTTGGCTACAAAACAATCAACTGTCAAATATATCAATTAGACTTTATGGAGCTGCATAGCGTTGTTGTGGATTTAGAGAATGCGTATGACAGAGTGCCGAGATAAGAGCTATGGTATGAGGATGTCAGGAGTGGCAGAGAAGTATGTCAGAGTAGTCCAGGATATGTATGAGAGGAGTATGACAGTAGTGAGATGTGCTGTAGGTCAGACAGAGGAGTTCAAACTGGAGGTGGGGCTACATCAAAGATCAGCTCTGAGTCCCTTCTTGTTTGCTATGGTGATGGCCAGGTTGACATATGAGGTCAGACAGGAATCCCCATGGACAATGATGTTTGCAGATGACATTGTGATCTGTAGTGAGAGCAGAGGAGTAGGTGGAGAAATACCTAGAAAGGTGGACGTATGCTCTGGAAAGAAGAGGAATGAAAGTCATAGTAAGACAGAATACATGTGTGTCAACAAGAGAGAGGGAAGTGGAACATGAGGTTACAGGGGGCTGAGATCAAGATGGTGCAGGAGTTTAAGTATTTGGGGTCAACAGTCCAGTGCGACAGGGAGTGTGGAAAAGAGGTGAAGAGGCGAGTGCAGGCGGGTTGGAATGGGTGGAGAAAGGTGTCAGGAGTGTTGTGTGATGGAAGAGTGTCAGCAAGAATCAAAGGAAAAGTGTACAAGACAGTAGTGAGACCAGCTATGCTATATGGGTTAGAGACTGTAGCAGTGAGGAAAAGACAAGAGGCAGAAATGGAGGTAGCAGAGATGAGAATGTTGAGGTTCTCTTTAGGAGTGACCAGGATGGACAGGATTAAGAATGAGCACGTCAGAGGGACAGCTCAGGTTGGCTGTTTTGGGGACAAGAGGCCATATTGAGATGGTTTGGACATGTGCAGAGGAGGGATAGTGGCCATATTGGTAGAAGGATGTTGGAGATGGAGCTGCCAGGCAAGAGAGCAAGAGGAAGGCCAAAGAGGAGATATATGGATGTGCTAAAAGAGGACATGAAGTCAATTAGGGTGAGAGTAGAAGATGCCGAGGATAGAGTTAGGTGGAAAAAGATGATTCGTTGTGGCGCCCCCTAACGGGAACAGCTGAAAGAAGAAGAAGAAGAGACTTTGTGGACAACCCTTAAATATGACAACCATTCAAGTATATGCTCCAATCACTGATGCAGAAGAAGAGGGAGTTGATGAGGTTTTTTTATCAGGTTCAATTTGAAATATGAATGCAAGATGCGATGTGATTTTCTGACTAAAAATATCCAATCCCAGTTCATCTCAATTCACTGATGTCTAAGATGGCAATTTGTAGTTTTTTTCATTCAATCTTTCATTGTATTGAGATTTCCTATGTTCATGCCTCTTACATTCCAGCTTTAATTTTGCCTTTGCAGTTTTGGATTTTCTATCCCCATATGGCAACCTCAGCAACTAGATATTCCGAAGGCTTATAAAAACATCATTAGTACTCCAAAAAGATCCTCAGTTCTTCCTCAGCATGTTGAGTTCTTTCTGAAAAAGAGGCCTATCATCCAGGACTGTATTGTCAATAGTTGTGTATTTTTTTATCCATATGGTTTTTTTGGGTGAAATTACCGAACTGATTTATGTTTATCTTCTGCTGAACAGTATGAACTTATGCCTTTGCAAAATGTTACTTCTTTGCTGTCAATAAAGTGATAATTTATTTCCAGCATCATCTTGTATCCCAGCTTTCCAATATAGATGCCAGTTTTCTTTAGATGGGCAGCTGGGATGACCTTCACACCTTGGGTGACCTTTCTGAGAATATGTAGGTGATTATAAACTCCTATCATTCTTCATTCATCTGTCCTAAGAACAGGTGTGGGTGTGCATGCACACACACACACACACTCACACAATGTGGCAACACCCCAGAATCTGGGAGAGGAAAGATTTTATTTGTGGCATTATTTAGATTTTAAAATTATCTACCTCATACTGGTTCTACTGGTATAAATAAAAGGGAATATTCATTGTTTACAATATGATTAAGAAGGGAATGTTTATTATTTAAAGACCTTTCAGGCTTTGTGAACATTTTGTTAATGATATGGGATATTGGCTTCATTAACTGTATCCTATTCAGTCAGATAGAAATAATTAAAAAAAAGATTGCCAAAATACATAATTAACAGAACAAGTAAGAATAGATTAAACTCATTTACAGAGTATCCAATAGAAAATGAAAGTATATTAGATGGTATAATTAGAGTGCCAGTTAATTAACAGCTGACATAATAATTGTAGAGTGGGGCCTGCAAACATAACACGTGGACTTCATGTAGTCCATTAAGAAGACTTGTGTGGCCTGTGGACATTTTTTGAAAACTCAACTAATCTGCTGCTGTCAAAGTTGCCACTTTCAGGAAGGGTCCAGGACCCACCCCCTTATTTTTGCAAGCTGGACTCATGTACTGACTATTTCCAGGGCCTCCAGGCTTTACTAGCATTGCTGCTTCTGTTTCTACACAGCTACGTAACTGCTAAATAGCTGACCTTTTTGCCAGCTATTCTTTTGTGGCCTGCAATTATATTTAATTTATCAGTGTGGCCTTTTTCTTGCTATGAGTTGTGCTGATCTGCTGTAGGGGGATCAAGAAAAACCATACTGTTTAATGCATAATATCATCACTGAAGAATTTGATGCAAATTCCTTGAATTCAAGCTCCTTGAATTTTTTAGTTTACTCAGAAATACAAATCCTCCACTTCTGATCACAATTGAGCCCTGCATTTCTGTTGCTAAGTAAGACAGTTAAATAAGCTTTATCCCATTTTACAATCTTTCCTGCCAGAATTATTAAGTAAATCCTTGCGGTTGTTGAATTAGTAACATGGTTATTAAGAGAATCTGGCTTTCTCATTAACTTTGCTTGTTAGAAAGTTGCAAAAGATGACCACATTACCCCAGGACATAAATACAAGCCAGTTGCCAAAAATCTGAATTTTGATCACACAACCAGGGGACTGCTGCAATGATTGTGTGAAAATGGTTGTAATTCACTTTTTCAGTGCTGTTTTAGCTTTGACCGTCACTAAATGAATGGTTGTAAGTCAAAGACTACCTATATGAATCCTTTATCAAAGTAATAAATAGCACTTTACATTTGTCAGTATGTTGTTACAAGTTTCATTTACAGTTCTGCATTTGGAACACAGACTTCATGTGGTTTCTTTAGCTTCATCATTTTGTGTTTCGATGTATGTATATTTTAATGTTTTAACAAATTCAGCTGTTGGTGGATTAGTATTTCAGCAGGAGACATTTTAAAAGCTTATAATTTACGGTCAAAACTCTAAATGTACTTAGAAGAAACAGGTTGAAAGGCATGATATTGTAAATTGAAGGATTCTGAGAATCATGTTTATGCTGTTTCTTTGTTTACAGAATACTGAACTGGTTCTCCTGTCCCTACATGTAACAATAGAATGTTATACATACATGCTATGAAGCAAAGAAATAAATAAAATCAGACCTTCCTTTGTTTTTAGTGTTATCTGAACTCTTTATTGTCTCCATTGCCAATTAGCATGCAGACAGTTTACCCCAGTGACTAGCTTCTTTGTTTGAAAAACTCTACATGTCTCTATGGACTATTTCTTACATCACTGGGATGCAAATCATCACAGCTGAGTTTGTGCTCAATAGCAATGGGGTTCAGATAGGGGTGGGGTTGAATACAGAAAAGCTGCTATTAAATAACATATATAGAATGCTACCAAACTGGTGTGTATTTACCTATGGAACTAATGCTAGCAGCAAATTGTATTTGGTTTGAATATAATTCCTATACAAATTTTTAAATGTTAAAGTGGAAACTATAAAAACAATAGTTTTAAATGGAATTTAAATTACATAGAACAGAAGCAGTCCATATTATCCAGGATGCATGAGATTCAGAGATAAATGGCTTCATTTTCTCTATTTTTTTTTAATGCTGCTGGTTCTTCTCTCCCACTTTTTATAAATTAACTTAAACTGAGAAATGCTGAAACAGTGTCAAATACAGGAATGTGAACCTTGGAAATGTTTTCTTACAAGTTTAATTATTATAATGTTTTGAAAGTGCTGACTTTTTGCGAAAGGAGGCTTAAGCTACAAAGCACTGTAGGTAATTTAGAACTAACTTTTGATAACCACCGTGCTGAATGAGAAAAAGAATCATAGTAAAGCTATAAAATACTGCACTTTACTGTGCTTCATAAACAACTTCTTCCTCCCTTACATTCTGAACCTGGTTTAACAATGTGTTAGGCTAGGATGGGGGAGATCGAAGTTCAGATTTATAACTTTAATCTGGGAATTGTTAAATACTTTGTAAGATCCTAGTGCCATCATCCTAAAATATAGTTTGCTCTTATATTGATATTGTCATTTGTATGACTTTTTTCTGACAATGTGTGTAGAAGGTAGAAAGTATTATTATAATGTGCTTCCCATTTACTCATAGGACTAATTGATCATAATCACAACTGTTTATCATATAAACTCTGAAAAAGGATTTGTTTTTTTAAAAATGGATAAAGTTACAAAACAGCATGTTTAATTACTTAACAAATTGCTTGGCATGTCAGAAGTACTTCTTAGCATATTTTTGTTTGAGATATATTACTTCCTTATGTTTTCCTCCTTTTTATTTTGTCCAATGCTTTCACTTGTCTTTTACTCCTCTTTCTGAAGTATTTGTTGATGCTTTCTTTAGAAGGAAACAGAGTTTATATATATTCTAACAGGAAAACAATATTTTTTTATCATAATAATCAGATGTAGCAATTCAATAGCCCTGTCAATTGACCTGTCTGAAGCCTACCTCCATATCCCTATCCACATTTCCCATAGGTTCTACCTCAGGTTCTGCTTCGCTGGATGTCACTTACAATACAGGGCGTTGCCTTTGGGCCTTTCATTGGCCCCCAGAACCTTTACCAGGGTACTGGCTCCCATAGCTGCTCATCTCAGATTGGTACCCATGCGCATTCAATGCTACCTGGATGATATCCTCATCCATTCTATCTCACATCAGAACGCACTATCAGACATGTAGGCGACTGTGGATACCTTAGAAGCCCACAGATTTCTCATCAATTATGACAAGAGCCATCTAGTACCTTGTACTCGCCTTCAACACCTAGGGGCAGTTATTGATATCTCAGTCTGCCAGGTATTTTTATCTCCCAAGAGGCAGGATAACATCTGGTCTTTGATAAGAGCGCTCAGGGCCTCACCCAGGGCTCAAGTAGCACAGGTTTCTAAGTTGCTTGGCATGATGATTTCATGCATCAAGATAGTGTCGTGGGCCAGATTACATGTGAGGCCCACGCAATGGTTTTTGCTACCATTTCAAAGGACGGGTAGAAGCAATGCCCATTTTAGGGTCCTGCTTTACCCTGAGGTACTCCGTTCCTTTGAGTGGTGGCTCTCATCAGCCATTCAGAGAGGGGATTCCTTTAGGGAACCTGAATGCATCATGATTACTACAGATGCCAACCTGCTTGGATGAGGGGCACACCTTAATACCCTCATAACACAGGGACAGTGGTCCTCTCAGGACCTTGAAAATAACATCAACTGGCTAGAGCTAAGGGTCATCCACTTAGCATTATGATACTTCGAGAGCCAGATCAAGGGTATGGACGTCTTAATATTGACAGACAATGTAGCCGGTAAGGCTCATGTTAATCGACAGGGTGGCACTCGAGATTGTTTATGTGAGAGGTGCATCAGCTGGGCATTTGGGCAGAGGAGCATTTATCTTCCCTCAAAGCACAACATATTTTGGGGATGGCAAATGTCCAGGTAGATTGACTAAGTCAAACCATTCTGGATCACACTGAGTAGTAGCTGCGTCTGGATATCTTCAAAGAAATTACCCTGAAATTTGGCACTCCAGTGATTAACTTATTTGCCTCTCCCGGGAACAATCAATTGCCACAATATTTTTTCAGGTTTTACTCTTGGGGCAGAGGGGGTTGACGCTCTACGTACCGCTTGATCCCAGGGTCCATTATAGGCCTTTCCCCCTCTTCCCCTTATCCCAGCAGTTAACAGGTGGACCTTACAATTCAAGGTGGAGCTCCTCCGAGTGGCACTGTGCTGGCAATGGAGGACATGGTTTTCAGACCTCATCGAGTTGTCCATTTGCAAGTCTTGGAAAATCCCCACAGACAAGCTGTTACGTCAAGGCAATCTGTTGCATCTGGACCCTCAGTGGCTGCAACTAGCCACCTGGAGATTGAGCGGCAACATCTAATGCTCAACATCTTCTTGGACAAGGTCATCAAGACTATCCAGGCTTCAAGGCTGCCATCAACTATGCGAATCTATGAGGTCACCTGGCAAATCTTCTGCCTTTGATGCAGGAGGTCAGGAATCAACCCTCTCGCTGTAACCATGGCTCAACTTCTCAATTTTTTGCAGGACGGTTTGAACCAGGGCCTCTCACCAAACACTCTGAGCAGACTGGTCACTGCCATCTCATCAGTCCTACAATGTGGATCACTTGATTCCTTGAACTGGCATCCCACTGTGCGCTCCTTCCTTCGAAGGGCTTCAAATCTCAGACCAAGGCCAATTCATAGATACCCTACCTGGGACTTGCCCAGGGTACTGAAGGCGCTTACCAGTATCCCATTTGAACCGCTTCAGGACACAAGTCTACGTCTCCTTTCACTGAAGGTCGCCTTTTTGCTGGCAATTACATCTGCTCGAAGAATATCTGAACTGGCCGCATTATCGGTCAGAAAGGACTTTTGCATGTTCCACACTAACAAGGTCATACTCAGACTAGATCCCTTGTTTATCCTGAAGGTAAACACTCCCTTTCATAGGGCCCAGGAATTAATCCTGCCAGACTTTTGTCTTAGGCCCAAGCATACCAGGGAGAAGCTATGGCACACCCTGGATGTGTGCAGGGCCCTAAAAATATGTATCCAGCAAACTGCTTCCTTTAGAAGGTCTGAGGCTCTTTTTGTGAGGTTCCTGCTGGGGTCGTTAGGTAACAGGGTCACATCCACCATAATAGGTCGGTGGATCAGGGCCTGCATATCATCTTCTTATCAGGTACAGCAGCTGCCGGCTCATTCGCACTTAATAGCACATTCTACGAGAAGTGCAGCACCCACAGCAGCTTGGTCGACTCAGGCGACCATTGATGAGATCTGTAGGGTGGCTACATGGTCCACCCCATATCCCTTTATAAGACATTATAGGGTGGTCTCATTCGCTTCAGCGGATGCAGCTTTTGGCTGACGTGTTTTGCAGCAGGTCCATGCTGCCGAGGTGCCGTAGCCAGACAGGAAAGCCCTTCCAGTGGACAGCCAGCTTTGGTATGTCCCACTCTTGGATTCTATTCCTCAGCACTTGGGAGAAGCGTTGGTCTTACCTCATATGCTCTTTCTCGTTGTGCTGAGAATAGAACCCAAACCCGCCCCCTGTGTCTTTTCTCTCACTAATAATCCTTGGAAGGGGAGATGCCTTTCTTTTCAGGAGCTCACGCAGCTGATCACCCTTCTTCACCGAATAACTGGGGATACCAGCACAGGTGGCCTCTTTTGATTGGCTCAGTCACAGATCTGCTGACAGAGACATGCCACTCTTGGATTCTATTCTCAGCACAACGAGAAGAAGCGTATCAGGTAAGACCAATGCCCCTTTACTCTGGAACTTATTAACCAATGATAGTTTTATATCTATTTTGGTAATGATGCAATAGCTATAATATTTGTCTTTAATTATTTTCAATATAAATATGCAGATGAAAATGGATCAAATCAAGAAAACAAATATATAAGAACAAATAAGCCAAGATGAAAGGGAAAAATGAGAAAGTCATGGTTGAATGCAGTTGAGATCCTGAAATTTAAAGAACAAAAGTTATGTATAAATTAGTATAAGTACAGGAAGCATGTATACAGAGATAGCATGAATGGTGTTGGTGTAAATTACTTGGTAGATATGTTGTCTTTTTTTCTTTTATCACAGATACCATGTATTGAACGTGTAATTTTTTTCTTAGCCATGAAAAGTATCAAGTGAATATGTACGTACAGTCAGTATGTATCTATGGATTACTTTTAATACAATAGTTCCTAAATAAACTAGCAACTCCAGACAATTCTTAAAAACAAATTTATTTTTATTTAATATTAATAAACATTTTAAGAACTCTGCTTATATTATTGTGAAATTATATTTGACCTGTAAAAAAAATATAAAAAAGGAAATAAAATTCATAAAATTATTTATTTCCATAATTGCTACCGTAATTACTTGTTATATTCAAAGACAGCCAATTTAATTTAGGAAAACTGAAAAATTACTAAGAGATGGTGATTTTAATAGTACCAGCAAAGAGAATATATATAACTCAAGGTGAACTATTGAGTCCTTGATGGAACTATGGAGTCCCAGTGATGGCAAATCTTTTAGAGACTGAGTGCCAAAACTGCAAGTCAGTCAGTCAGTCAGTCAGTCTCTCTCTCTCTCTTTCTCCCTCCCTCCCTCCCCCCCAGCTCGTGCACATGGGGTGGAGAGCCAAAGACCAGCTGGCAGGTGGGGAAGCCGGGTATCAGAACACCCACAGCTCTGCAAGAGGCGAGAGCCTTTCCTTTTGTGAGAAGTTGCAGTTGACTGACTGAACCTGTTTTTAATCCCACAAGCTTCTATTTTTTGATGGCGAAAAACACGATGGAGAAATGTGGTGGAGCTGAGTGGGACAATGGCACATGTGCCCACAGAGAGGGCTCTGAGTGCCACTTCTGGCACACATGCCATAAGTTTGCCACCACTGTTATATAAGATTGCAAAGTAGCCTCCAGCTATTTTGAACTTGATGGTATGCTTTATCAGCGGTCAAGTGTAGATTCATTTTCCTCCAGAAAATGTTACTTTTTTTTGCTCAGTGGCAAAGTTTTGTGGGCATTTGCCACTTCCCTTTGTTGAGTGGAGAGTGTTTGTTCTAGTTCTTTTAATATTGTCATGATGCTGCTTTTTTCTATTATTTTTAATATCTTGCTACCTGCCCAGAATCTAATCTGATATACTGTACATTTCAAAATCACACAGTAGTAGAATGTGAACTATTTATTATGAATAATGGTTCTGAGATATATTTATCAACAATTGATAATGATACTGCAGATGTGGTAGGGTATCCATATAGGAAAACCATAGGTGAATTTCTACTTTTCAACCATAATTTTTAAAAGATAAATGTTAAGGACATGAACTATAACAATGGGAGGCATGTTCACAGGAATATTACATTATGGATGTGTTTTAGAAGCTGTGATCAGTTCTTTTGGTAACTGCTTATTTTAGTATATAACCTCAGATCTTAGTTGAGCAACATTCCATTTTTATGCACACACATGTTCTTCCAAGAGATTGCAAAACCAGGTGATGAGATGATTTATGCTTCTTTGTTAATTGAAGTTGAAAAAAAAAAAATTTTTTTTTTTACATATTACACCAGGGGTGTCAAACTTGATTTCATTGAGCGCCGCACCAGGGTTGTGTTTCCTCAAGGGGCTGGGTAGATGTGGCCAGGATGGGCCTGGCCAGCTGAAGTCACTCATGTTGGGGGTGCCTGTGGTGGCTTGAGCGCTCTGCCAGCAAAAACTGAGCTCAGGAGGGCCGGTCCGTTTTAGCTGGCAGAGGGGGTTGTAGGAGGCTGTTGCAGCCAAAAACAGAGCTCCATTTTCGCTGGCAGAGGCACTGTGGGCCAGTACTTTGCTCTTTCCAGGGTGGCCTTGCGGGCCAGATCTAAGCACCCTGCGGACCTTGAGTTTGATACCTGTGTATTAGACAGTCTTTTGAAATTCAGTAATTTGTTTTCTACTGCAGTTTTAAAATGGTGTAGGGAGATAAGGGAGATATATAACAAAACACAGATAAAAAATAAAAATAACCTAAATTAAGAATCGAATGGATGCAAAATTTAAAATAACAGAACAATAAATTATGGAACAAATCTATAATGTTTAATCTAGGTCAAAACTTTAAGAGAAAATTGGTATAATTTTTTTTATAGATTATGTTCAACTTCTTCATATTGACAACATAGCAAATCATCTTGTAATAAATGATAGAAATACCACCAGAAATAATATTTTATGATACTTGGTAGAAATAGAAAAAAATCAAAATACTGGAAAGAAACAGCACAATACTATTCAGACAATTTTTAGAAATCAAATTTGAAATGAAACCACAAGTATTCATACTAGGCATAATTCTAAAATGCATTCTTTTAAAAATCCAACTAAGATTCATGTTCACAGCTGCAAGGATAAATTCAGCACAATATTGGAAAAGAGACACATGACTGAAGATACTAGACTGGGACTTAAATTTAGAGAAAATGCAGTAGTGGCAAAATTAACAGCATATATTCACAGAAGTTTAATCAAGAACCAATTTAAGCAAGAATGGTTTCAATAATACTATGTATTATTACTATACAATTCTATACTATGTAAGAGCTGTGGTGGAGCAGTGGTTAGAATGCAGTACTGCAGGCTATTTCTGCTGCCTGCCAGCTGCCTGCAATTTGGCAGTTCGAATCTCACCATGCTCAAGGTTGACTCAGCCTTCAATCTTTCTGAGGTGGGTAAAAGGAGGACCCAGATTGTTGGGGACAATATGCTATAAACCACTTAAAGAGGGCTGTAAAGCACTATAAAGCGGTATATAATTACAAAGCGGCCTTTGTAATTTTGAATGGTCACTAAATTAACTGTTGTAAGAGTCCTAGTGGACAGATTTAAACATGAATAAACAGTGTGCGTCAGAAGCCAAAAAAGCTAATATAATACTTGGTTGTATAAACAATGGCATAGAATCAAAATCACGTGAAATATTACTGCTGATTTATAAAGCCTTAGTAAGAGCACACCTGGAATACTGCATCCAGTTTTGATCATCACGTTACAAAAAAGATGTTGAAACTTTGGAAAAAGTGCAAAGAAGAGCAACTAAGATTATTGAAAGCCTGGAGACTAAAACATATGAAGAACAGTTGCAGGATTTGGGTTTGGCTAATCTAGAGAAAAGAAGGACTAGGGGGAATATAATAGCAGTATTCCAGTATTTGAGAGGCTGCGACAAAGAGAAGGGGGGGGGGTCAATTTATTTCTCAAAGCATCAGAGGGCAGGATAATAAACAATAGGTGGAAACTAATCAAGGAGACAAGCAATCTGGAATTAAGGAGAAACTTCCTAACAGTGAGGACAATTAACCAGTGGGGCAACTTGCCTTCAGAAGTTGTGGATGCTTCATCACTGGAGATTTTAAAGAAGAGACTGGACACTCAATTGTCTGAAATGGTATAGGATCTCCTGCTTGAGCAAAGGGCTGGAGCAGAAGGTCCCTTCCAGATCTATTCTGATTGATTGAGGAATTATAGGCACCTCAGGCTTTTTAAACCACTGTTCTAGCTGAATTTTGTTTGTCAGGATTTTACTACCACCTGCCTAGGAAAAGGATTCCAGTGAAAGATATAACAGATACTACTACTCCAATAGACTTGTAAGAAGGACCTAGCTTGCTTGTTGTATCTTATATTTTTATTTTCACTTAACCTTTATAAATATTACTATTAATAATGCTGTATTCTTTATTAGGCTGTATCTAACTATAATAAATATAACTTAACATATAGATTGTGTATAACTTTAATAAATAAGAAATACATTAATTCTTATATTGGCAAACATCTTATAAATTTATATGTACATCTAGAAAATAAATAATTGTAATATTGGTAATTATACTAAGTCCTATTACTAAGTTCTGTCTGGATTCCAGTGAACAATGTTTTTAAGTAATAGCATTTCAGAAAATTCATGAAGAATTTTAATATCAGTTTCAACTTTTTAATAAAATGTTTTAAAGTATACAGGTAAATATTATTTGTATAATTAAACTTATTTTAGAGAACCATTATTCTCCACTTTGCAATGTATGCTATGCTTAAATGGAGTTATGCAAGAGTAGCTCTCTAATCCTCTTTTCAACATAGTTGACATTTTTCTTGGCTATTAAGGATGCCTGTGAAACCTATCTTTGAATGGATTCCAAAGAGTAATGCGGTATGTATCTGATCTGGAAAAACAGTGAGTAAGAGTATTATTTCAAAACTATGCTCTTTGGATGTCATTGCCAATACTGAAATGAAGGCAGATACTGGGAATCATGCAAGGAAAATACACAAAAGAGTTCTTAACAGTCTTCTCTTTCCAGTGAAGGAGATTACTTAGCTTAATAGTGGTTTTAGGAAGAAGGTATGATATTTAAACGTTTACTTTTATTATGTCATGAGTTAATAATTCTTCAAAGTTACAAAATGTTTGCCTTTTAGCAGTCATTTCTCAGCTTACCTGATTAATTTTAGATATCCTGTGATCAAGTAAAGAGCAGGAAGGACGGACTTGGCTCTTTATTTTTTATCCAGCTGTGTCAACTTGTAAATAGATAATGGAGAAAGGTAAATTTAGCTTTCACACCAAAGCTATTACTTGGCAAGACATGGGCCATAATGCTAAAATAAATATAGTGTAAATGGAAAAAATGTGCTAACTTAGCAACCAAACTATACTTTAGAAAAGTGATGAATGAAGTTACTAATCTGTACCAACCAGGGG
Organism: Myanophis thanlyinensis; assembly: GCA_017656035.1. Taxonomy (NCBI): domain Eukaryota; kingdom Metazoa; phylum Chordata; class Lepidosauria; order Squamata; family Homalopsidae; genus Myanophis; species Myanophis thanlyinensis. The sequence continues at coordinate 15,222 of JAEANM010007213.1, forward strand.
ATGGGCATAAAAATTCAGAGCAGATAGGGAAAAAATGAAATCTGAAATGCTCCACTCTTTATTTTACACTGAAATTACTACTTTCCATTCACTTTTGGAGCAAGTGGCAGGAAAGGATGTCAGTATAGGACATAATTAAGAAAAATGTGTTGGGAACCAATTAATATAGAAGAAAAAGCTTGACAGCTGAAAATTCACAGTTTTCCATTTTGCTTATACTTCTTTCAGGGACTTTTTTTAATTCTCACACTTTCTTAAAGCATTTCAGTTTCAAAGGACTGGGGCTTGCAATCTCAAAATCTAGTCCCTAAATTAACTAATATTGTAAATGTATGAATAGAATATCATTACAAAAACGAAGACTTTTTTTTGTTATATAAAGATAATCTTGACATTCAACAAGCTTAGTCCATAGGGCAAAATTAATCCCGCTTGCTAAATAGCTGGTTTCAGTGTCTAAAGTTTACAAATTTAGAAACAATAACAACAACAAAATAAACAATTATCTTTAGTCTCTGGTATAGTTGTTGGAAATGTGCAGCAATGATCTTTTTTGTTGTTATTGTGTGAAAAGTTAGGTACTCTGGTTCACACAGGTCATAGACTATTGTCAGTTTTGAAAAATGAGAGATTGGATAACAATGAAGTAGAGTGAGATAATCAAATTAAGGATATGTTTACTTATGATATAATCTTTAGTTGCCCACTGGTGTTTTAACTGCAAAAATCTTTTTGATTTGCACCCAGAGTCACTTAATTCTGTAATTCCCTTTGCCATTCCCATTAGTAAAAGTAGGGCTTTGTTGCTGTTTATACTATGGTGGTGCCTTAGAAATCCACTGAATCTCCATTGGGAAAAGATCTGGACTGGAGCTTTGTAGATGCTCAGAATTTGAATGATGAAGATTTAGATCTATCTATTCTCCAGTGCTCTAGAGAGAATCCAAGAAATGGGTTAGCTCTGTCTCTTAGCTCTATAGACTGAGTCTGTCAATCTTGTTTAGACACCCTCCTGTTTTGGTGTTTCCCAATTTTGATTCAGTCTGAACTTGAATAGGATGTGGAAAATTCTGTTCCAGGCTCTAGACAGAGTGAAGAGTCAATTCCTTGGATTTTCTAAAGATTATTGTTCAAACTAAGGAGGAAGTCTGATCAGCATTTCAGCAGGTTTGTTTGTTCCTGGTACAGCTCTTAGTGATGTTGAGCTAGCTGGTAGGCTGTTTCCCACCCATTGGGAATGACTGCCATTTTTGGTTTTCAAGCCACTGAGCTAGCTGGCAAGGTTTGCCCTGATCATTGGGCATTGGCAATTTTGACACATGCTGAGTTAACCAGTAGACAGGCTTCCTGATACATCGGGCACAGCATCTAATGCTGCTGAGCTAGTCGGTAAGCTGTTTCCCACCCCATAAGAGACAGCAGCCATTTTTGGAGTCATTTTAATAGCCACTGCACTAACTGGCAGGGCTTCCCCGTTTCGCCAGGCATAGCCCTTCACACACTGAGCTAACCGACAGGCAGCCGGCCCCCCAAAGCTCAGATCTAAGCACAGACAAGCCTGCTCCCCTCTGAATTCAGAACGAAGTGCCATTTTGGACACATCTACAGAGCACAGCCACCATTTTGGACACAGTAAGGGCGGCAAACGCTGAGCTAACCGGCAAGGCTAACCCTGACATAGGGCACAGCTTTTAAAGGCACTGAACATTCCAGCATAATTGGGCTGGATGGCAGGCAGGCTAGTCCCTGAATTCCTGGGCACAGCGAGCAAAGTTAAAAAAGAAAAGCATGCTGTAGGCTGATTCTTCTGATCTGTCAGAGACAGCCGCCATTTTCAGAAGCCATTTCACAGGCTAGCTCAGTCTGATCCATTGATTATAGCATCCTGATTGACCTAGCTAGTGGACAGGCAGGCTTCCCCTGCCTAGCGGACATAGTCACCACCCCCGTAGAAGAACCGGACAGAAAGAAAGACATTGACTGGCTAGCTTGATTGTGCTGTTGGGCACAGACGTTCCCTGTTCAACAATGAAGTCATTGCCTGGTTATCTGGTGCATTATCCAGCATTTGATATAAAGGCCTCAGCAGCCGGACTTCTGGTGAGGTGAGTCTGCCTGTTTGTGTATGTTCTCCTGCTCATCACAATAGATATTGTCTCTTACAGCAGCAGAGTTCCTGAAGGATATGTGTCTGCTTGGCCTTGAGCACTGACTCAAGCAAGATTGTGGAGACATTAGGAAATGTGAGTGGAACTTGGCATTGTCCCCAAAGACTCAATACCCAAAGATGGCACCCTCCAAATGCAAATCCAGCATGTTAGGAGTGGCTACAAAGATTAAGGCAAAAGCCATTGGTTCCAAGAAGCCCAAAAGGGCTGAGGAGGCTGACACAAAGAGACACCAGAAGGCACTAGACCAGGTGTGGGCAAACTTTTTGACTCACGGGCCACAATGACGGGCTCCCCCTTCCCCAGCCCCCCCACCCCCACCCTTACTGCCCCTCCCACAGCCCCCCCTCCCTGCTTGTCTTTGCAGGCGTGGCATGCTGAATGCAGCAGCCATGGAGAAGAAGGTAGGGCGGCGGGCAGGAGCGGGGGTGGCGGTGGCGGGTGGGTGTGGCTACGCAGCGGCAATGCCGGCTCTTCTCCCGCTGCCCAGGTGCTGCTGATGGGGAAAAGCGGCTCCGGCAAGACGAGCATGCGCTCC
>JAEANM010007214.1:0-17925 GCA_017656035.1 Myanophis thanlyinensis
CTTGGACTTCAACTCCCAGAATTCCTGAGGCAGCCATGCTGGCTCAGGAATTCTGGGAGTTGAAGTCCAAGAGTCATGAAGGAGCCGTAATTGCCCATCCCTGACCTAGAGTTACAAGACAGCAGCAAAGAAACGTTTCTTTGATGATCAAACAGGAATTCATAGAACAAATAAAACTACTGTACTTACAGAAATATTGTCATGCGTGGAAATCTGACCAACCCAGTTTTTGACTTTCTATTTTTCCGTTGCCTCTTCCCCTGTCACCTTTTGGATGATGCTCTTTTTATACAAAAAGTCTATAGGAAATATTTTTTTTCACATTCAACTTAAGGCAGTAAACATGTCTAATACTTGTCCCAAAAGTGCTTTTTCAAAAGGCAACTGGACTTTGTTTTTCTTTGAAGACGTTTCAGTTCTTCTGAAGAACTGAAGAAGCTTCTTGAATGAGAAGCAAAACATCTTCAAGGAAAAACAAAGTCCACTTGCCTTTTGAAAAAGCACCTTTGGGACAACCATAACGCGATGACTGAGAATTTCCATAGACATATCTAATACTTCCTCCTCCTATTTTCCTATATTCCTCACATCAACTCTGTGAAGTGCATTGGGTTGAGAGAGAGTAACCGGCCACGGGTCACCGGACCAGTTTTCATGCCTAAAATAGGATTAGAACTCACAGTTACCTGGTTTCTTGGCCAACACTTGTACTACTATTACTCAACAAGGATTGCGTTGTGAGCAGGGTGCCCTGAGACATTAAAGGGAATGAAAATAAATGCATCTCCTCCAACTATAATTTAGATTGCCAGATTGACTTTGACATAGTCCTATTCGTCTTCCTACAGAAGATATGCAAATAGAATAGCATACAGGTAGTCCTTGACAAAGGACTTACAACCGGTCAGTTAGTAATTGTTTAAAGTTATGATGGACCCCACCCAAATCTACCTAGGACCCAATTTTGAAGTTATGTCATTGCGCCCCTTCGATCACATGAATTGGTTGTTAAGTAAGTCACGCTTGATTTTACAGTCTTTGTTAAGTGAATCACTGCAATGAAGTGAATCATTCAGCCAGTAAGCAGATTTGGCTTTTCTTATTGACTTTGCTGGTGGAAAGCTGTCTGGGAAGATTGCAAATGGTGATCACATGACCACAGGACACTGCAACCATCATAAATACATGCTGGTTCCCACCTGGCCAAATTTTGATCATATGACCATGGGGATGCTATGAAGGTCGTACATGTGAGGATTGGTCATATGTCATTTTATTCATGCCTTTCTAATGTCAAGCACTTGTTAAGTGAATGGTTGTATATCAAGGAGCACCTGTAAAACACATTGGACTATTGGTTAAGGCTCAAAACTAGGAGGCTGTGAATGCTAGCCTTGTGTTAGGCATGAAAGTCAGCTGGATGACTTTGTGCCATTCACTTATTTTCAGCTCAATGTACCTCACAGGGTTGTTGTACGGAAAATAGGAGTTGGAAGAATATTAGGTTTGCTGCCTTGAATTGTACACAGGGGGAAAAAGGCAGGATAAAAATCTAAAAAATTTAAAAAATGCTATACCAAAACAGGGATTCACAGCCTAATATGTACTTAGGATAGGGGCCCATTTATTAAAAAAGAATAAAGGCAGTGTAAAGGGATCTAAATGAAATAAGCAACATATTTATTCTGGAAAAGCAGAAAGAATATACCGTATTAATAACTTGAAGAAAACAAAGTCCAAAGACAGGACCCTAACTGGCCAGCTGGCTTCATTGTCGATACAATTTTACCCCAGGGTAAGAGGCTTAGAAGTTACCCAAAGCTTTCTCCCTCTGGTGTGAGCTTCAGCTGATTACTGAAGGAGCCACAGCTTGTCTGCTTGTCCTTGTTGAAAAAAAGCTGCTAAAACTTTCCTGTAGTTCCTGCCATATCTAAAAGGTTTCAAGACAGGTTGTCTCTCCAAAGTGCCATGCTCTGGTGGCTCTGGAGCCTGGCAGAGAGAGCTATAAAAGCAATGTGCTTTCTGAGAGAAATGGTTCTGGATTTTGTGGCCAGGATAAAGGTGATAGGGGGATCCAGTGGTGAGGACAATATGCTTCCATTTTCAGACAATAAAAACTTCTCTGTCTTGCAGCATCCAATTCATCTGATTCAGAGGTGATGTCTGACTGAAGCAATTGAATGCTTCGAGCTGTTTTGAGCTGAGACTCAGAGATGAGTCATCAGGAAAGGGTGGGGGGGAGGGAAGGAATGTAATAACCCAACATAAAAATGCATAACTCATGGTCCTCCAGGTGCAGAGCGATGAGATCCCAGAAGATCCAACAGCATAGTGAGGAATGCTGGGAGTTCGGCAACAGCCTATGATGCAGGTGTGGGCCCCTGTTTCCTTTATCTGACCTTTATCATTTCCTAGATATCCCTCCTCTTTCTCCAGTCATTGCCACATACCACTACAAGGTTTGAACTGAACTGAAACCTACACACACGTATGTCCAAATCATTTGGAAATAACAGAATGTAATTTGGCAATTCATGCTCAGATCGTACTGCATAATAGCTTAAAACTGGTATCCAAATTAATCAAGTACTGAAGAGAATCTACATCTACCATACTGCCACGAATAAACCTGCAGCTGATAATCAAAAATAAAATAATTAGAAAAATGCACAGATAAAGAACTAGGAACACTTCCCCCCCCCTCACCTGCAAACAATAGTGGGATAAAGTCATTGCAAAGTTTTTGTTCAACCAGATTTTTTTTTTTCATCATAATACTACTGGGTTAAGGAAAAAAATGCTCTACGTTTCTATCATCCATCAAACTTTTGGAAATCTCACATCCCTTTCCCTGAAGAATAAAAATTTACAGTTTCAGCTAATTTTCATTTAGAATATTTGATACCAAAAATAAAACATTTAACTTGAAACCAGACGTATTCCTTTTAAAGCTAGGAATCACAGGTAAGCCAACTGAAAGAAAACAGCAAGACTTTTATATGCACAGAGTTGGAAAGATACGCAAATTCTCACACCCACGAAGAGTGGATGGTTAAACTAACGGAGCTGCCACAGATAGCAAAACTGACTACTTTGATGAAAGAGAAAAGTTTTTCTAGGTTTGTTTCTACTGGGAGATCATGTTGAGCATCTTGATTGAGTGAAATAAAAATGAAGTTTTGGTTTTAAGAATTTGATGATTAGATTTGTTACAACTATAGCAATATTGGGCATTTATATTATTATTAGATGTATATTTTTGAATGTTTATGTTTAAACAAGTTATTTTTATATATGTAATTTTTGTCTTTTTGTGATTATTTGGTTTGTATATTGTTTATATGATATTTTTATTTTAATCCAGAGTTAGTTATTTTGTTATATATTTGTATCTATACTGAAGTCAGAAGTCAATTTTTTTGTATCTTCCTCCCTCCCTTTTCTTCTTGTCACTTTTTTACTTGTTTCCCTTTAATCCCTTTATCTTTTTTAACCTTTTCATATTTGTTACTTTGTATTTTAATTTTCTTTGAAATTGAATAGTTTGTTTAAAAAAAAATACAAATAAAGCATTGAACAAATAGGAACTATTTAATCCAACATCATCACATCAATTTCATCTCCATACAAGCAAATCAACAGCTCTGTCATGTCCCAGTGACAATTGCGAAAGTCTGTAGGAATCTGAGTTGTGGCATTCATCTACGGTAAGAATCCTTTAAACCAGTGTTTCTCAACTTTAGAAACTTTAAGCGATCTGGATTTCAAATCCCAGAATTCCCTCACCAATATGCTAGAGAATTCTGGGAGCTGAATTCTTGCCAAATTGAGAAACAGTGTTTTAACATTGCAAGATTCTTTATTAGCTATATTAATATTAATAGTATTAATACCATAGATATCACAGAGGCAAAGGAGGTTGCCATTCGTTAAAGTTATTGAACTAAAAATTGATTATATAGCTCTGATCAGTTTTATTATACTCTGTGATTGCAAACTCTACAAGACACCAGTAAAAGCACTAAGTGTTTTATTCCACACGACCGAAGACAAAATTGAATATCAGGACAGTAGATATCCTAGGACTCCATTCAAATGCAGCTGGGTTGGGTGAATAATTCAGTTTCTGGTGAATGCATGCTATTTCATTTTTAAAGCAAACATTTCTGCCTCTCATGGGTGCAAAAACAAACTATACATGTAATCCCCAAGGAAATATTAGAAATTTGACATGGAATTAGATTTCTATTGGACAAGAAAGGGAAAATGATTTTGTGGGCTTAATTCCTTATCTTTTGATGCAACTAATGGAATAAGAAGAAATGAAGCATTAGATGCATTTTTTTTTGCATAAGCCAATGAAGAATATAGAACAGTGTATTATTAGTACAGTAGTAGCAGAAAACATGCCTCTTTAGTAAAACAGAATGAGAGTAAGAGGTGACACAAAGGCCACCTAATCCATTCTCTATTGCTGGAGGGTCACCAACAGAAAGCTATCCATTTGAACATGAAAGCATCAAGTAAGAAAAACCTTTGATAGTTAGTCAGAACAGTCAAAAGCCTATGACAGAGGAAAGTAAATTGACCCTGTTGTGAAAATATCTGGCCTTTTCCTTGAAATGCTCAGTTGGTTATTGATTTATTGTGTTTTTTTTAAAGACATGTCTTAAATAAATGTAAGTAAAGTTATGAAGATGCAATTCAGCTTTAATTGCTTCCTCAGAAACAAATGAGCTCTGTCTTTTAATCATTTGGCCAAGAGGCCCCAAACCATTGGAGTAACAACTGATGGCTGATTAAACTGAAATTGTATTCACATTTACGGTAAGACAATGAGAAAACTTCAGACATATTAGGCATAAACATATGAGGCTCTTATTTTGACTTCAGCTGATCTCTCATTATTCTTCCAGTCTTTCTCATGACATTGTTTATATTATTTTATTTATTAAGTGTATATGCCACTAATCTCACTATTGGAAGTGACTCTGGATGGCATATCATCCTGCTAACCAAATAGGAAGGAAGCTAAAGAATGTTGACTTGACAATATCATTTGTACATGTTAGGAAGCTGCCATCAAATTCTGGTTTTGTATGTAGCTCAGCAGCAGAGTGGGAGAAATTCTCTGAAGTTCAGGCCTGAAACTTCCAAACCTCTCTGAAGATATTGGGAGGTTGTACCTGGAAGCTTTTGGATGCCAAGGTCATAACTCTTCCACTATGCTCCCACCTAAATGAATACAGCTGCCTAATGAACAAGCTATTTCATTATTGACTTTTCTCAGGGGAAAAAGGACTTTTTACCTGCTCTGCTACAGAGATTTTTCTTAAAGGAAGGATTAGGACTGAAAAATATGCTGTGGGGATGCAAAACAAGTTTTCTCTAAACTTATAACTTGGAGGAGTTGTATCATTTCAAATACATACAATCATAAGGCTGGAATGGACCTTGGAGATATTTTAATTTAAATCCCTGCCCGAGGCAGGAGTCCTTATACAAGTAGTCCTTGACTTACAACAGTACTTTTAATGACCATTCAAAGTTACAACTTTGAAAAGTGATTAATGACCATTTTTCACACTTAGAATCATTGCAGTATCCCCATGGTCACATGATCAAAATTTGGACACTTGGCAACTGGTTCATATTCATGACGGTTGCAGTGTCCTGGGATCATGTGACCATTTTTTGCGAACTTCTGACAACCAAAGTCAATGGGGAAGCCAGATTCACTTAACAACTGTGTTACTAACTTAACAACTGCAGTGATTTACCTAATAACTATGGCAAGAAAGGTCTTAAAATGGGGCACAAATCACTTAACAAATGTTTTGCTTAGCAACCAAAATTTTGGGCTCAATTGGGGTTGTAAGTTGAGGACTATCTGTAGCATCTTATACATAGCTGTGAATTATCTGGCTTTGTTGACATTAGGTCTGTTACCCAGAAATCTAGATTTCAAGAAATGGGGAAACCCTGTTTGCTGTGTCCCTCCTTTCTAACCCCTCCCCTTTTCTTTCTTTATTATGCCTGAATTCCCTGATATTTAGTTTAGAGAAAAGGACTCCATAGGCTGAAATCCTATGATCGCTTACTTTGGAGTGAGACTCTACAGAATTACATCTGTAAACATCAGGTTATGCAGGAAACAAAAAGCAGGAGGTCAAGAAGAAAGAATTGGAGGAGAAGAAGACAGGTGAAGCCAGTGGCAGCTAATTTCTGGATTCAGGAAATTAGGAATTATTAGGAGAATTTCCAGGTTGGAGTCTGGAAACATAATAGTTCACCATCACCATCCACCACCACCATCATCATCATGTCTGGAAACTTGTTCTTGTGTTTTAAAAATGGAATTATTCCATGAAGTATGGTGAACGCAGACACCATGCTCATACTGGTAAGAAACAGATCCTTGCAGAGCTTCTTAAGTTCTAAAGGCCATAAAACAAATGATAGCTACTATTTTCTGACCACTCTGCTGTGGGAAGTGGAATTTTCTGCTGTGATGTTTAATCTTTCCCAGAACCACATGAAGATTGGTTAGATACAGCTAAGCCAACTCGGTCATGATCTCGGTCAAAAACTGAGTAGTATCTTCGGAGGAAAACATCTCCCAGGATCCAGAGTGGTCCTGTGGGCTTTGGGATGTCGAGGGTCATGAATCCACTGATGCAAGCAGTCACCTTTGCCTGTCTCACCTGTGGAAGAAAGGAGACACCTGAATGATGAGCTTATGGAGCTCAAGGTTTCATGTTTTCATCATTGCACATCTTTCCCCTGAGCATAACAAGGGCTTCTGCTGATCCATGACAGCTGAAGAACAGATAATCCTTTTGTCCTCCTAGCATAATATCAGTTATTCTGTCTAACAGGAATTTAGAGATTTTTCCACTCCTCAACTTCTTGCACCATCCGTAATCAAAGATGTCAACAACTAAACTTCCAAATTTGAGACAAATGGCCACATTCCATTGAGGCCCCAATGGCGAACTTTAGCCCCATGATTGGAGTCCAACCCTACTGGAGGGTGCCAGACTGGGGAAGTTGTGCTAGGGTAAATATTTATTGGAAACATGTATGTATACTTGATATATGTTGGTCAACAACAACAACAAAACTGCAAGTCTCATTTGTCCTATCCCCCACGCCCCAAAGGTAAATAAAGTTTCCCCAGGATTATCCAGCGATATTTCATTATTTTAATTTAGACTCTGGATTGGAAGGATTTACAGAAAACATGATCTGTTTATGAGCACTTATTCCTGTTGTGAAGCCTTCAAAATAACTTGTCACCAAAATCTGATGGAATTATTTTCCATTTGGTTTTCTACTTTATATCATTAAACCACCCTCTTTTTTTAAAAAAAAGGGCCAAATTGGGTGGGTGGGGAATAACAACATTATGTTGTATCCTCCAGTTTTATTATTTTTTTTAAATTTGTAAAATGAAATATGGTCTCTGGAGGAGCAAATTTTCTGTCCTTGATTTTATAGGACCTTCCTTGAAGTATTCATGATATTATGAAGAGATCAGGATTCCAGTGGCTTCAGATTTCCATGGGGTGCATTCGAAAAAAATCACGATGGAGTCATATGACAGTGTGATTGATTTTATGTACATCGGGCCACCATTTTGACATTTTTCTTCATACTTTGTGTGCATCTTTGGTTCAAAATATGCTCATCCAGTACTGCTGTATTTGGGGACCTCCTTTGGAGTAGGACCTTAACCTTCTGCCCTGGTCATGATCTGGTTTCATCATCAGGACATTCTAATCCAGGGAACTGCATCACAATTTCAATTTTAAATTCTTCACTGACTGGAGTCTCACTTCTAGCACCAGCAAAACGGTAACTATCTACTTTCACCTAAACAACAAAGTTGCATATCAAGCCACCAAGGTCTACTTAAACAACAACTTATTCCCCTCCAATCCCCATTGGAGTAACATTGGACTGGACTCTCTTCTATAAGATATACCTAGAGAATATGGCAGCAAAAATCAATACTAGGAACAACGTACTCCAGAAATTATACAGAATTAAACGGGGAGCTTTAGCTGCCACCCTCAACACATCAGCACTTGGATTGGTCTACCCCGCAGCAGAATACTGAGCCCCTGTATGGCTTAACAGCTGCCATACTAGTAAGTAAGCCAGACTGAATAACATTATGAGGATTATAAGCGGATATATTACAATCACTCCAACTTGCTGGCTTCCTCATTCGAGCCATATAGCAGCTTTACGAAGGCAAGAAGCACTAGTGAGGGAATACAGAAAAATAATGAAACAACTTATTCCTACCAGTAATGCATGCCAACCTTTCTCATTTATCAGCTGGAAGATACAAATCCAGGAAGCCCCCATTGGCACTTGCATAACATCTGCCAAACAACTTTAACATCAATTCCCAATGGAAAGCCAAATGGGCTGCTGAACGCCCAGGCATAGAAAGACATATAAATCACTCCACGCAAAAAATGTCAGGCTTTGACATGTGATGTGTCAGGCTATGTCAGCAATGGACAATCTTGAATAGGATTCACAGCTCACATAGTGTCTGCTGGGACTCGCTGTATAAATCAGGCGTAGTATTCTCCCCTCAGTGGGATTGAGGGGTCCCACATCAAACTGTAGATCACATTGTGACCAACTGTAAGTTGAGGGCATACAGGTAGTCCTCGACTTACCACAGTTCTTTTGGTGACCATTCAAAGTTATTTAATGGCACTGAAAAATGTGACTTATGATCATTTTTTACACTTATGGCCTTTGAAGCAGCCCCATGATCATGTCATCAAAACTCAGATGTTTGGCAGCTGGTTCATACTTATGACCGTTGCTATGTCCCAAGGTCATGTGATCCCCTTTTTGTGACCTACTGACAAGCAAAGTCAAAGGGGAAATCAAATTCACTTAATAACTGTGGCAAGAAAGGTCATAAAAAGGGGAAAAACTCATTTAACAAAAGTCTCACTTAACAACAGAATCTGGGGCTCAGTGGTGATTGTAAGTCGAGCACTACCTGTATACTGGCCAGGTACCTGATTTTTTGTTTAATAGAAACGACGCTGCACTTCAGTGATTGGAGGGCCTAGGCTAGAGATTGGGATTTGAACACAGACCTTTTTAACATTTATAGTGTATTGTGTTTTATTGATCTAAGTGTAACATTAATATATATTGCTAGTCCATGTATGATATACCACGCACTAAATAAATAATAAATTTCAGTGTAAATTGAATTAAACCTCGCATTGGGAGCAGAAAAACGAACCCAAGGAAACATGGTTTTCCAGCTTGTAGTAAGAGTCCCATCCCCCCCCCACACACACTTTTCTTGTGTGGATCTCATAACCTTATCTCACCTGAAGAGTGTATTCTTCCGGGGTCAGGGTGTAGGGTTTGCCATCCAAATGAAAAGTAACACTGGGCATCTCAGGTATTTTCTGGCAATCTATTATGTACTGGGAGAAGGAGAGGGAGACAGGCATGAAGGGAAAAAAAAGTTTTGATATCACTCTCACGCTTACACAAAAGTGCTGCTTGTTTCCCACCCACCCCCTTTTCAAATCCTGGGCCAATCTCTTGCTGATTCCCATCACACCCGCTGCCTGAGACAGATGGAAAAAACTGTCACTGTTGAACGTGACAATCTTGTTTCTTGGTTTTTCTCTCCCCTGTCAAGTCCAGCAAAATTCAGCATGTGACATAATGCCATCATGCAGTGACTTTGCTGCTAGCAGGAGAGGGAACACCAAAAAGCAATGACTCCAGGCCACCAAGTCCATTTCAATGTCTCTTGTAGACATCTCTTTGTAACCTCAAGGAAATTCCTCTGGAAGGGAATCCTGCATGGTGTCTTGTCCACAATGAGTGTTTTTGTCATAAATTGGAAGCACACGCCAGTTTCCAGCAAAAAAGTCATAAATCATAGTTATGTGACCTTGGGCTGCTGCAAAACACCCGAAATGCTATCAAATGACTGCAGAAAAGATGGGCTTCTATCAGAATTTTGAATCCAAGTTGTAAGTATCTTGTACCATCGTAATTGTGAACAGTCGCTAAATGACTATTCATAAGTCAAGGACCTCCTGTATAGAGTCTATGAAATTCCATTTCTAGATTTTTCCCAATATTTTTTCTATGTCTACAATCACAAGCCTCCTCTATCACTTCATCTTGAAGAGTGCAAAATTTTAGCTTTGCAAGCCTTCCACTCAGAGCTTGAGTATTGAAAATAGAGACAAGCAGTACTATTTTGATGGTATCGGAGCTTCATGGAGGAGGGGAAGGAAGACCCCTGAAGGGGTACCTTGGTACTCAACTGCTTTGAATTGGACAATCAAATTGGACAATCACTTAAACATGAGCCAGCTGTGTGTGGCAGCAGCCAAAAAAACTAATACAATCCTTGGTGGCATAGAATCAAACAGACGAATCAAAATCAGGTGAAGTATTGGTACCACTTTATAAAGCTTTAGTAAGGCCACATCTAGAATACTGCATCTAGTTTTGGTCACCACACTACAAAAAAGATGTTGAGATTTTGGAAAAAATTGAGAGAAGAGCAACTAAGATGTTTAAAGGCCTGGAGATTAAAACATATGAAGAATGGTTGCAGTATTTTGATTTGGCTAATCTAGAGGAAAGGACTAGGGGTGACCATGATAGTATTATTCCAGTATTTGAGAAGCTGCTACAAAGAAGAGGGGGGATGTCAGCTTATTTTCAAAAGCACCAGAAGGCAAGACAATAAACAATGGATGGAAACTAATTAAGGAGAGATGCAACCTGGAATTAAGGAGAAAACTTCTTAACAGTTAAGACAATTAACCAGAGGAACAACTTGCCTTCCAAAGATCTAGGACCGTGATGGCGAATCTATGGCATGGGTGCCACAAGTGGCAAGCAGAGCCATCTTGCTGGACACACAAGCTATTGGCCAACTTACCTCCAGCTGAGTATGCACATGTAATTGCACATGCATGCATGCACGATTGCAGAGACTCAGCTGGTCTTCGGGCATCCGCTGTGCATGTGCGCAATTGCAGCAGGAAATCCAGCTGGTCTTTGGAGCTCTCCTATGCATGCACACAGGATTGCTCATGTGTGTGTAAGTGCCTGCATGCAGCACATGTGCATTGCACATGCAAAAGCTGCATGCATGTGCAAATGGTGCAGTTGCAGATGCAGCGCACATGGAGGAGCCGCATGCAAGTGTGGATGGCACATGCAAAGCACATACTTTTTGGCACTCGGTAAATAAAAGGTTCACCACCACTGATGTAGGGGCTTAAGAAGGGTTTTAAGAAAAGACTGGACAGCCATTTGTCTGAAATGTATAGAGTCTCCTGCTAGAGTAGGAGATTGGACTAGAAGACCTCCAAGCTCCCTTCCAAGTTTATTCTGAATTGAATTGTATTGAAATGGTACAATGTATTTTGATATGAAAATTATGTCCTGGTACTCACTGTTTGCTGGGTACTCAACGCACAAACTAGAATTTGTCAGTGACAGCTGCCTTGTGACTCACTATATTATTCCTTATGGGAAAATTTATTTGATACTCATCGTTTTCGATACTCATCACACCTCCCGGAACCAATTAATGATGAGTACCAAGGTACCATTGCAGAAGCAAAGAGACAGTGAACATTTCCCCCACCCCCAGGATTCCTAGCAGCACCACTTTAAAGGTTAGTGTTTGACTACTATTAGACTGCACAGATGCATTTGCAGACCCGCTAAGTTTGAATAAAAGATGAGTTTGGCCTCAGTCCCTGAAAATGGGGCTTGCTCCAATTGTTCCATTCTGTGACATGTTTCTTATTTGTTCTAGAATGAGCAGGGAATGTCAGCCTGCCAATGGCTATAGAGCAAAAGGCAAAGTCTGCGATGAGAAAATGTGCTCCTCTTGGGCCTCATTATCTCAAGCACCTTCTAGGGTGGGAGGAGCTTTCATCCATCCGACTTATTTTTTTAAATATTCTTTTAATGAAATTATATAAACCAGGAGCAGATGTACTGTGAAGAAGAAAAAACAACAGCCAACTACTTCTAGCACAGTGTTTCTCAATCATGGCAAATTTTTAGATGTGTGAGCTTCATCTCCCAGAATTCCCCAGCCAGCCCTCCTGGGTGGGGAATTCTGGGAGATGAAGTCCACATGTCTTAAGATTGCCAAAGTTGAGATACGCCGCTTGCATCATCATTATTTCCAAAAATCCTTTTTGGGCAATAGTTGAGGCATTATTTGCCAGCATGCTGTTCCAAAATGAGATGTGAAATTGGGTTTTGGAATCCTAAAAAGGGTGGCAGGAGGGGAGCCTTCTGCAAAATTGCCACTTAGGGAATAGCCAAGGTGCAGCAACTACTTTGAGAGATTGTCCACATGTACCTATTGGTCCTCAGAAGTTGCCTGCTAAAATAATGAAATCAAGGCTAAGGTTATCAGATCTGAGTTACAAAAATTTGAAAGACTACCAGATGATAGTAAAACTGTTAGTGCTTGGGACACTCACTTGCTTCTATCTAGTAGTCAACCGGGGCATGGCAGCCCAGATGTGGTTGTTCTAAGATGTGTCCTCAAATGAACATCTCTTCCTTACCTGTCCACCGAAAGCATGCTGAGCACCAATAACTTCGTGCAGAGCCTTTATGTCCTCACTTGGTCCTGTAATGAGAGAGGTCCCAGTGTCCACAATGCCTTGGCAACTGTCCTTGCAGAGGGTGGATGAATTGGTTGTTTCAAGCAAGTTCCATGGCCAACATGTCCTTTCCTTGCGTTGCTTCTCTATGGTTATCCTAAACAGAGTGTTTGGGAAAGGACAGGGATTTGAAACTTGGTTTAGATCAGAGGTGAAATTCAGCCGGTTCGCACCGGTTTTATAGAACCGGTTATTAGCAAAAATCTCCTTTTGTTTTTTCCCCACTTTGCAGGGTTAATCCTGTAAATAAGGCAGTTGTTTCTAGCCTAATCTTTATTGCTTTGTTCACAGAAACTGCCTCTCCCCTTATTACATTGTAACTTTGGTGAAGTTGTAATGGCAATGGTAATTCTGTGCTTGGTGATATTTAATTCTGTGGGCCACGCTCACAGAACCAGTACTAAAAAAAATTGAATTTCACCACTGGTTTAGATTGGGGGAAAAGCTTGGTGGGAGGTGAGAGAAAGTGCCAGACCATTAGATGCAGGGAGGCTATACAGTTTGAAGGGTTGCACCAGTGGTGGGATTCAGCCAGTTCGAACTAGTTAGAATCGGTAGCTAACTGTTTGTTCAGTTCAGCAAACTGGATGAAGCCTCAATCCTCCCCTCCCCCAGCCACTCCTAGTGTATTTTGGATGTTCAGTGGTAGTAAGTAAATAGAGAGGGAAATTGTATCTCTGTTGAAGCCTTTGAGGCAAGGCAAGCCCTCTGGTAAGACAAAGCTGGGCATGACGAGTGGTGGGAGGGGAGGGGCTACGCTAGGTGAAGAGAGGCGAGGGGAGGCACCCCTCAATGTGAGTGATGTGGAGTTGGCCACACCCACCCAGTCACATGACCACCCAGCCATGCCTACCCAGCCAGTCATTAGAGCAGAGAATCGGTTGTTAAATTATCTGAATCCCACCACTGCTTTGCACCTAACAACTTCTCCCAGTTCTCTCGCCACAGCAGAGGATATTGGGGAATAGATAATCTTTGATTTACAACCTCAATTGAGATTGGTCGTTATATGAATTGCACCTCATTTTATGGCCTTTTGCTAATTAGGCATTAAGCAAATCACTGTGGTTGTTAAGCAATGTTGGACTTTGTTGAAAGCCCCCTGGAAAGGTTGCAAATGGCAAATCCAAGATGCGGCAACAACCTTTGTAATAGGGTGACCAAGCGTCCTCTTTTGCCCGGACATGTCCACTTTTTACATCCAGTCCGGGGCGTCCGGGTGGGTTTTATAAACCCACCTGGACGCCCCGGACTGGACGTAAAAAGTGGAGATGTCATGTATGGGCAAATGGGGAAAAGTGGCTCCAGCAAGACGAGCATGCGTTCCATCGTGCTTAGAAATCCCGTGATGGAGCGCATGCTTGTCTTGTGGGAGCCGCTTTTCCCCATCAGCAGCACCCGGGTGGCGGGAGAAGAGCTGCTGCGGAGCTGCGCCCCCCCTGCCGCCCCCTGCCGCCCCCGCCACCCCCGCCCCCCCCGCTGCCACCCTCCACCCCCCCATCCTCTTTTTTGGAAATCAAATATGGTCACCCTACTTTGTAAGTACATGATGATTGCAAAGTGCCCCTATTTTGATCATGTGTAACAGTTGTAATTGTGAGGACTGGTTGCACCTCACTTTTTTCAGTGTCATAACTTTGAATGGTTGTTAAATGAATGGCAGATAGTTCTGTATCTGGATTGTGCCACTTTTAGAGTCTGGTGGGAATGTTATCTGACTGTCTGCTGTTTTATTCCAAAACGAACTACTACTTTCATCCTGCATACATCTCTGTGTTAGGAAAGATAATCTAGCCTCATCTTGTTGAGGTGGTAAATTTTTACACCCCAGAATCACATCGGATTCACCCTCAGCTAAACCCATATATGAACTGACCACATTATCTGAAGTTTGAGAAGGCATTAATAAAATCATGGCCTTTTAAAGCATGGAGCTGGGTCATTGCAAACTGACCCTTTTTTAATTTAAAATTTGATTGTTCAAATTAAGTGATTAACATAAACATGGAGTGAGCCAGCCAAGAAAGATCAATGGCAGCAATTTCCTTTCATTAACATCATTAATATTTGGGGAAAAGGAACAGAGGACATGACTGGCAGTTGCCCTGGGGAGACAAAATAAATGTGCCCAATTTAGGCCAGATGATTGACATCCCTGGCCTCTGTTAGTAAGGATGACCAAAGCATTTTGGAAGAAAAATGTATATTGAGTGAGATGTAACAGGGAAGATGAAAAAGAATCTGTTTTTTCTACATATGGGCTATAAAAGAATCAGTTTGATCCATTGATTAAGACACAAGGCTTAAGAAGAAGAAGAAACCAGGAGACTGTGAGTTGTAGTCTCATTTTAGGTATGAAAACTGGCTGGGTGACTGAGCCAGTAACTTTCCCTTTCAGTCAAAAGCACCTCACAGGGTTGTTGGTGTGGACAAATAGGAGGAAGAAGGAGTATTATGTGTGTTCTTGCCTTGAGTTAAAGTAATAAAGGTGGGATAAAAATCTAATAAATAATGGTTTCTATACAGAGTTCCTAATCAATCTCTTATACATTTGCTACAGGTGAAACAGGGATTGTGCTAAGGCAGGATGTACAATCCTGGCTAAAATTTTATCTTTCATACATCATCTTGACATTTTCACCCAACCTCGGTGTCCTTCAAGAAGGTGAAATATGTTACTCAGAATTCTAAGCAGTGGCTATGCTGGTAGAAGGCTTATGGAATTCAGTCTATACATCTAAGGGACAGTTTGTTATGCTGGGGGAAGCTGTTCTAATAGTCTGCCTTTGTCTGTGCAGCTGCCATTATCAATCTGATGCTTTCTATTAGACTATAATATCCATCATTCCAGATTGGCTATGCAGTCCACCAGATCTGGAGAGTACACTAGATTGGGGAAAACTGTGCTTAGTGATCAGAGAAGAGAGTTGGAGGGGTCTGCTTGTCTTTTTAAGCTCTTGCAGGAATATCACGTAGGACAAGAAAAGAAAAGAAAAAGAAAAAACCCACAAACCATAATAAAGGATAGCAGACCTGAATGTCATTTTTTTAAAATACTACAGCATTGCTCTCTAGTGTTAAGGGGTGTCATTACAAGCAGCTAAACTCAGTAGCACTAGTGATTACGTACTTAATAGATAGTCCTCAATTTACTATTTATTTATTAGCAACTGTTCAAAGTTTAGAATGATATTGAAAAATGTGACTTATGACTGGTTCTCATGTTTATGACTGTTGCAACATCTCCATCGTCACATGATAAAAATTTGGGCATTTGATAAATACCATATAATTATGATCATTGCAGCATCCTGGGGGTTGTCATTCACATAATTGCAGTGATTCGTTTAACATTTGAATAAGCAAAAAAAGGTCATAAGATGGGGTGTGACTCACTTAACAACTATCTTGCTGAGTAATGGAAATTTTGGGCTCATTTGTGATCGTAAGTTGAGGATACCTCTCATTTTCTCTAAGCAGATGCCCTCTGAGATTTTTATGTGTATGGCTACAAAATCATAATTTATTACATGTGTGGAAATCCATTAAGAGGGGGGACTCTAAAAATGTACTCACTTGTCCATCTTGATCTGCCAGTAGGCTTTGCGTGAAACTGGGATGTAGTGAAGCTTTCCCACATAGGCATTGTGGTTGATGCCTCCAAAAATGACTTCACCTCCATTGTCTTGTTGTGAGGTCTTGTTGGTGCTAAGAGAAATGTTGCAAAAGTTAAAAAAGCTGTCTTAAGACCCAGTGTCAGTTACTGCGAGAAAGTTCACGTTTCCAAAATGGCTAAAGGTCTTGAGGTTTTAATGGTTGTGGAAAGGAGCAATTATGGTACACGGAGCATGTTAATTGATCTCAATTGTTTTCCTTACTGTATTATAAGCTGCACCCAGGATCATTTTTAAATGTGTCTAGTGCCTAGGGGCTAGGAAAAGAAATCAGGACAACATCAAAATATTTTGGACCATTAAAAGCCCAATCCAGCAATTGCCTTTCCTGGTTTTTGTGGTTTGCCCTTAGGTGCCTGAACTAGTTCTATTATAGCTACCAAGCCACTCTCCCTACCTCCAATATTCCATTTCTCTATTCCAATGTTTTTTCTAACTTTAAGCATTCTGCCTGAGGAATTCTGGGGACCACATGTCTTAAAGTGACTTAAGTTTGAAAAATACTGTTCTTCTCCATCAATATTCTAGTTAGAATTACCATACCTGGGCTGCACAACATCACACAACCACTACTAGATGGTGGTAAAGAAGTAATTCTTCAACTGAGCATTGTGAAGAAAAAAAATCCAGTGGGAGTATCATTTCTTTCCCCACTAGGTCAATTGTCCCATTAGTGGAAGAGAGACATTTTCATTAGGGAAGGGAAGCATTAATCCCACCCACCCTGCATTCTTTGGCAATTCCAAAGAAAATTGCCTTCCAGTTTAAAAATAAAAGTTTAAAAACAGGCAAAAAGTACTTCCATTCCATCAGACAATTCAATCAAGCTAACATTTAGCAAAGGTTGGTAGCATGCTTAATTTTGCCACCAAGAACCAGGCATTCACAAAGATTAGTTCTTATCTTCAATGTTCTTTCTTCCATCCAAAAACATATATATATATATTGTTATTTTGGCAGAGGAACAGGCCCATAGTCATTCAGGACAACACTATTGATTCTTATTTGATAGCTTCCAAGATTAAATCCAGATGTTTCACACAGCTCTGGATCAATACCATGAAGTGAGATGATGAGAAGAAACAGGATCAAGTTACATCAAAAACAGGATCAGGTCACAAGAATAACAAGCCAAAACAGGTGCCTGTTGAATTGGCACTATTCCTACTTCTGAGCAAGCTTGGTTTTGTTGTACTACAAAGGACGCTTGTTTTCTTTCCTTCTGTCCCTTTTTACTCTACTCCCTTTTCACATCATATACTTCAAGTTCTAGGGCACTGTTTCTCAATCTTGGCAAATTTAACATGTGTAGACTTCAACTCCCAAAACTGAATCCTTAGCAACTTTAAAATGTATGGACTTAAAACCCCAGAATTCCCCAGTGAGCATGCTAGCTGAGGCATTCTGGGATTTGAAGTCACCAGCCACCCCAACAACAAACTGTTCAGCATGATTTGGTCAGGAAGGCGCCTCCGCTCCCTGAAAGCCAACACAGAGAGACTAAGAAGAAGCTACTTCCCACAGGCAATACG
>JAEANM010007215.1:0-17923 GCA_017656035.1 Myanophis thanlyinensis
TGAAATAGATCTATACCAGTCTCCCTGAATTTTTAAAATACCAGCAGTAAAAACTATTAACCAATATATATATATATGTATGAATGAGGTGGCTGGATGGAGTCACTGAAGCAGTCGGCGTGAGCTTAAATGGACTCCAGGGGATGATAGAGGACAGGAAGGCCTGGAGGAAGGTTGTCCTTGGGGTTGTGATGGGTTTGACATGACTTTACAACTAACAACATTCAAGGAAGAGCTGAAAACTTGTGTGGCTTTTGAATGCTCTACTTGCTGGTCAAATGGGCTGACAAAAGTGGCTCACGGATGATTGTGGAAAGCAGATTTGAGGCAGCAGCCGCTTTCAAGGTGACCATAACCTGATCCTACTTATACAGGCCTGAAGCTGTGACCGAGATTTGCACAAAAACCGACAATTGTGGGTGCCTCTTAGGCAGATGGGAGGTTTCCCACAACTGGAGCCAGAAACAGCAGTTCTGCTGCTGCTCGGATCATCCCTGAGTCTTTATTCTTGATCACCTTTCTGGGTCCACTCAGCCAGGAGCGTGGCTGTTCCTGTCTGAAGACTGTCCTCAGTTCACCACAGCGCTTATTAGTTTAATGAAATGTAGATGGCTAAATTAACCTCTTTGATTAGAGAAAAAATTATACCTGCATTTATGGCTGCCTGGAAACCCCTATAGACTTCTTGCATGAAATGAAAAAAAAAAATGCACTTATGATGTGTGGCTTTGACTGGATAATAGGAAAAAGTGAAGTGTTTTTTTTGTAATCGTAGATAATTTTGCAATTGTACTTGTATTTGCTGGAAAGGAAATTGGAAACTTCTATTTCTTTTTATTCTTTCTTTTTCTATTTTTTCTTCTTTATTGTTTTTACTCTCTATTAATTGGTTTTATGTTCCTCGTAAAACTTTATAAAAATTATTATTTTAAAAATTAATTAAATGTAGAGGTCCAAACCTTTGAACAGCTTCCGAAGATGCTGCAGTTGATGTCAATGAATCTTTTCCTAAAATACAGAAGTCATGATACAAGGCAAAAGCAGGGTACCCACTTTGAGAAACCTTACTCAGGGGGCCCTAATCTTAGTGGTATCATCAAGGCAAGCCAATAAGAGTTGGTGCTCGTAAACTTGGTTACTCTTTTCCCTCTGCACCCTTTCTTCCTTTCATATCTTGTCCATTAGACTGTAAGCCTCTGGGCGGGAGCTATAGACTTATAGACTTTTTCAATCTATAAAGTCTTTCTGAAGTCAGACTCAGTTTCTGGAGATTTCATGTCCATGTTTCTTGACAAGAATTCAAGGTGGTTTGCCGCTCATGCAGGATGTTTTTTAGCCTTCTCAGTCTCGCCTACTCCCTTGGTGCTTCCTGATGGTCTCCCCTCCAAGAATTACCCCAGTTTGATCCTGCTTACTTTTTGCCAAGATCAGATAGGTGCTACCATTAAGTATGAGTTTTAATCTGTATTCTGCACATAGCACATCTTAAGCACTTTATAAATAATTACCATAATAAATACCAAAGAAGAGTGCTTTAGTTTTGATCTCAGGAGATGGACCTTAATAATTCAGCGCAATCAATGGGTTGACCTGCTCCACCCAGTCCCCCAAACAAATGGATTTTATAAGGTTGCAAGGCACTGATATGATTTCCTTATTTTTTTTTTCAAGAGGTGGCTCTTTTGAAGGAGAAGTGGTAGAAGAAACCAGCAGAAAGAGGAGATGGTGGAAAGATGGAATGCACAGGAGTGGGCGGAGCAGAGGGGCTGGGCAGCAGAAAGTATTCAAGATACAACAAAGAAAAGGTAGCTGGTGTATTGCTTGACTTGGCACAATCTTGACCCAGTCTAGACTTTCCCCCCTCCCTCCCCCCCCCACATACTTATCCACATTCCACCCTGGAAAGAGATAATCACACATCTATTTTTCTGGGCCTGGTCCAACAAAAGTCTCCCCATGCATCAGAAGATACTTTCAGCCAGCAGACTGTTTCATCCAGCTTTTCCACTAATTGAGCAAAAGAGGAAAGTTTTCTCAGGTTTTCCCTCCCACCGTAGATTCCTGAAATCACCACAATAAGGAAACATAGCTGGAGCCTGCCAAGGAAGAGAGGAATTGGGAGAAGGAGCCCTGGTTTCTTTTCCACCAGCAGGAGAGTTCCAAACATCTGCCTGGGTTGTCTTCTGGCAAAATAAAGATGCAGAATCCAGACCAGTAATTGCCTTGAACTAAAAACACCAAAGAAAAGAAAAATGACTGCAGAGGTCAATTCTGACAGGCTTCCTTTTGCCCGTAGTTCCCCACTGCAATTTCCTTTAGTCACAAAGGCTTGATGGCCAACCTGTGTCAGATCCATAGTTCTTTGGCCAGATGATCCCTCACCTGTTGTTTGAAAATTACACTGGGCTGACGAGGTGATGAACATTGTCTAGATAGATAGACAGACAGACAGACAGAGCTCTTTATTGGCCAAGTGTGATTCGACACTCAAGGAATTTGTCTTTGGTGCATATGCTCTCTGTGTGCATAAAGAAATGGTACATTTGTCAGGAATCATAAGATACAACACTTAATGATAACCATCGGGTACAAATAAGCAATCAAATCATACTAGGAAACAACAATCAGTATAAATCTTAAGGATACAAGCAACAAGTTGTAATCATGTGGGAGGAGATAGGTGATAGGAACGATGAGAATAATAATAGTAATGCAGACTTAGTAAATAGTTTGACAGTGCTGAGGGAATTGTTTGTTTAGCAGAGTGATGGTGTTCGGAAAAAAGCCGTTCTTGTGTCTAGTTGTTCTTGTGTGCAGTCGTTTTGAGGGTAGGAATTGAAACAATTTATGACTAAATCTAGTTCAGGCTGAGCTCTCAGAAAGTCAGTACTGAATAGTCAATGCTATCACATTTAGAGGTTGACTTCTAACTCTGTATCAACAGCATAAAAAGAGCTAGGAGGTCTGGAGACTAAAATGTATGATAATTAGCTAACGAAACTAGATATGTTTAGTCTAAGGAAAAGAAGGCTTAGTGGAGACATGATAGCAATCTTCCAACACTTGAAGGGCTGTCAGAGGGAAGAGGGCTCTGAGGACAGGACAACAAACAATGGCTGGAAGCTCATTGGAGGGAGATTAGACTTAGAAATAAGGAGAAATTTCTGGACAACAAGAACGATTAATTAATGGAAACTAGCTTGCCTCCCAGAATTGTGGGTGCTTCATCACTGGAGGTTTTCAAGAAAAGTTTGCACAACCATTTGTGCAGGATGGCATAAGAACCCCTGCCTTGGGGAAGAGGACCTCCAAGGTCTCTTCCAGCCCTATGATTCTAGGTCTGGAACATCAGAAAAGTCCTTTTATACGTCACATATTACTTTTCTATTATTAAAATTTGCTTTATGTTGTAGAACAAATGTTCAACTACAAGAAATCCAAGACTTACAAAGCTGACCATCTTATGAATACAAGGTTAAAGCCTGCAGGATCACAACAACTTAGGAATAATTTAAAAGTACAATCACAGAATTTAAAAGCATGTTGATTAAAAATGAGAAGGCTTAGTCAACTTTGAAGTCTAATAATGCAGCACTCAGAGGATTACTCTTAGTCGGGTATATGTAAATGAACGTGCAGCTCATAGTAATAAATCGTGCAGTAAGACAGTTCGTCTTGCACAAATCACTCTCTCTGCTAAAAAATAAGATAAATGCTTATAATAAGAATGATATGCTAGAGAAATTTCAGCACATCTTAACTACATGAATACATTCTGAAGCTACTGTGCACAAACAGTTCCTGTAGGAATTTAACCAACAAGAAATGAATTTAGATTGTGACCACATGAAAGAAGTTGCTAGCTCTTTTCCTTATTGAAAGTCACATATATGCAGAAATAATCTATTTTGAGCTTCGGGGAAACAGACTCAGGTAGTCAAGCATTCTTCAGGGCCAACATTTTGTTTCAATAGGTTTTTTTTAATTTTCTGATCTTTAGAGTAGATGCAGAGGCTCAAGAATGGTATGGAGTGGAGGGGAGTGGGAGCAGGCTGGTGGATCTGCAGTTTCCACTGATCAATCAGTGACCAATTTCATCTATAGCAGTGTTTCTCAACCTTGGCAACTATAAGATGTTTGGACTTCAACTCCCAGAATTCCCAGCAAAGCTGGCTAGGGAATTCTGGGAGTTGAAGTCCAAACATCTTAAAGTCGCCAAGGCTGAGAAACACTAATCTATCGTGTTGGACCTTGTTTAACATCAGCTTTAAGATTCTCTTACCCTTGAAGAGGGTAAAAGAGTTGATGTTTTAAAGAGTGCAGAAAAGAGCAACAAAAATTATTGGGAGGCTGGAGGCTAAAATATATGAAGAACGGTACCAGGAATTGGGTATGTCTAATCTAATGAAAAGAAGGACTACGGGAGACATGATAGCAATGTTCCAATATTCAAGGGGCTGCTACAAAGCACAAGACGAGAAACAATGGATGAAAACTACCCAAGGAGAGAAGCAACCTAGAACTAAGGAGAAATTTCCTAATGGCGAGACCAATTAACCAATGGAACAACTCCTCTTCAGAAATTGTGGGTGCTCCATCACTGGACGCATTCAAAAAGAAACTGGACAATCATCTGTCTGAAATGGTATAGAGTCTCCTACTTGAGCAGGGGGTTGGACTAGAAGACCTCCAAGGTCCCTTCCAAATCTGTTATTCTATGTTCTAAACAGCTTGACTTTTGAGCTTTAGACTGGAAGGTTTTTGGTAAAGTAGATATTGATGGTGGGTGAGTGTCTAACCCAGGTGGTACCTTTTGTTTTCCCAGTTAAGAACCTTGGTGTGTCATATGGGCCAACTTACCTTGCTAGAGCATTATCTTTTACCTCCATCACCACTCCCTGCTATCTTGATAAAAACAAGGTAATTAGTAGATGGGGTGGAGTGTATAGATTGGAGGCAGCTAGAAAGATAATGGGGAGGCTGAGTAGCTGGTAGTGCTGACTAAGAGGACACTGAATGCTCATCAAGAGTATCCCTGAACTTAGCACCAGCTGATAAAACTGAAAGTTTAAGAGACTGGACAGTCCCCTTCCCCCTGAAGCTGGAAGGGAAACATATGGGGTTGGGGTGGGTTGGAATTAATGGGAAGGATAAAAGAACTACAGTGATGGTGCAACCATTATCATTTCATCAAACTTTTTTAAAAAAGCTTTCAACTAGGGTTTGTATGTCTTTTTTCAGATGAGTCACATCTGTCAGCTACATTTGCAAAAACAAAACAAAGAATTTAAAAAGTTTTAAATGGATTGGCAGACCAGAGATTTCGAGTACTATTTTTGTTGTAAGATTTGAAAAATTACAGTTAAATACCGGTAATATATTTGTGAGAAATGACTTGAAACTGAATTAAATCCGTATTAGTAACTGAGGCTTGATGAAGGTTCCACATGGACGCTAGAGGGAGCTAGAGGGCCAGGCACAAAAGCTAAATTGGCTAATCCAGCTACAATATACCTTTTTTTCTTATTTTAAAGATTTTTCTAACATGGATTGAAGTATTAGTATCTCAGAAAGGATACTTATTTCAATGGATAAACTTTTCGAAGATAATGAATACATTTAAAAAAAAAAACCTTTAACCTGACATAAACAGTTTGAAGGCATGGAAGACAATAAAATTGAGATTACTAAAATGAGATTACAAAAGCCAAATGAAGAAAAGGATCGGGACATGAAAAAACTGTAAGAAATGATGGGTGATGCCTCTGTGGGATTTACAAAGAAAGGTGGTGAAAATTCTAAAGGCTTCTGTAAATATCAGAAAGTGATGAAAAATGAAATCCTGTGATGCCATATGAATGATTTAAAGGGCAAGATTCTGTAAGACAAGAAGCAACATTGCACAAAATCAGACTATTTGACCAGGGATACACAATTTGTTTGATATTGTGTGTGTGCCTTAAAGGAAAAAAAACTATAGCAGGGGAACAACAGAATATTAATGTTTCCGACATATTTTGGCTTTGCTTTGGAAAAACTACTACTCAGATGTCCAATTTCCTGGCTGTTTACATTTCAAAACAGCCCTATCAGACCAGCTGGATGGAAGAACTAATCATAAATCTGTCCATTTCATTTACTGGAGAAATCACCAGTCATAATTTCATAAGTCTTGCAGAACTGCCTGCCTGACATATTTAATGAAAATAATAGATGGTATTTCCTGTTTCTATTTCCAGATCACAGATGGCATCCTCTTCTGAACACTGTGCATCAACAGCCCAACATTTGCATCATGTTCATAAACCTTTCAATTCAGGAGCCCACCCCCCAGAAAACATATTTTTTAATATTTTATTATGACATCAGTTGTCCAGCAGTTTTCTCCCCAGTCAAAAATATTTTATTAGTAAACATATACAGGGTGTAAGATGAATGGGACAATGTAAATTCAAATTTATTGGTCACATACATGGTCATGCATGGTACGATATGCAGTGAAATGTAATAAAAATATGTATCATATAAACATAACTTTCATCCACATTTATCTTCCCAATCTAGAACCTTAGCCAGACTGCTTCTAGCAGTTGAAGTCTAACACATCTGGAGCATATCGCGTTAGGGGGAAAAGGCCAAGGCAGTTCTAAACTTTCCTACTTCTTGGTGCACAATGATTTATCAGGTTCTTGAACACCATTGTGCAAGTGCACATCTTTTTTCCATCCTGGCTCCAAGAAAGGATTGTCCAACGCCTTCTCTGAAATCAGCAGTGAATGATCAAGTCCAGTACCCAATCAACTCTATAATCATTTATGATCCGGCGTAACAGTTTATCAAGCCATGGGTGGTCCAAATAGATCCATCGTTTCCACCACCAAGGAGAGATGCTCCAAGAAGGAGTTGATGGAAACACGCAGGATCCTAGCTTCCTCTGCTCTCCATTGCCTGGAAATAATAATAACAAAAACAATGAATGGCACATTGTTAAATGCACAAGACTGGTCTCACACCAACACTGTACTTTCTACAATACCATATAAGACTTTTTGTCTGAATGTGCAGAACTTACTGATTTCCCTTACTTTTTGTACTTAAATTCACCTTCCGCTAGGAATTCAAGGTGACATATTTATATATTAGAATTTGCCAAAAAATAATGAAAAAACGGATACAAGAATATAAAAATACAAAAACTACAATGACAGGGACAATAGGCACATTAGTGCACTTACGCATGCCCCCTCTACTGACCACTTAGATATGATGTAAGGTCCACGGAAGTCAATTTGCGACTGAAACTATGAGAACTTGTAGCTGAAACAACTGAATCGGGTAGAGCATTCTAGACTTTGACAACTCTATTACAAAAGTCATATTTTTTACAGTCAAGTTTGGAACGATATATACTAAGTTTGAAGCATTGTTAGTGTGCGTTATTATTGCGATTAAAACAAAAAAAGTCATTTACAGGTAAAACATTACTGCATATAATTTTATATGCAATACCTAGGTCTTGACCACAAGCGGTGCAGTTCTAAATTATCCAAACCGAGAGTTTCGAGCCTAGTAGCATAGGGAATTCTATTGTGTACAGAAGAGTGAAAGATTTTTCTTGTGAAATACTTCTGGATCCACTCAATTGTACTGATATCAGATATATGGTGGGGATTCCAGTTATATGTAATAATCTCTCTCAAATTTTATCCTCCCAACAACACTAAAAAATAAGAAAAGCTGACCGAGAGCAAACTAGGCTCAGAGAACTTTATGGCTGGATCAAGAATATGAACCCAGGTCTTTCCAATCCCAGTCCACTACTTTAAACCTTACAGCATGCTGGGTCTTTCATCAAACTAGCCTTGACCACCGAACACTTTTGCTTTCACGTCTCCAAGGATGATGTCCTGTTCTGAAAGCAAGGTCTATCAACCAGCAGACCCCTCTTTCTGGTTCCCCTAAGGCTGTTTTTCTCATGATAGATCATGCCCCCTTGCCTCTTCTAGGGTTTATGCTATAGAACGGCCTATGAGCCACACTCACACATGTAAAATGTTGTCCGACACATTCAGTTCTTTGGTGATCCCTCCTTTGCGAGGCTCAGGATCTGGGGCCAGAGCACCCAATGCAATCTTGGCCAATGTTGACGATGGAAAAGGAATTTTCAGTTCACTGATGTTGAGATAATCATAAGGAACATAAAATAAAGAAGAGTATAGGGCAACTCCCCACTTCCTCACAATACCTTCTCACATCATACATTCTCCCTATCTTTAAAAAGGAAATATATTAATCTTTGTTTAATCAATGGTTTTCAAGCTCAGTTCAAGAGATAGACTTAGGCCTCTTCACAGCGTGTGATCTCAGTATACACCACTTCACCAAGTCTTTCATCCTGAACCTCAGGAGGTGGATACCAGAGACAGGACTTGTTTAATTATAGCTTTCTGTCTGTATCATTTCCTTGGGGAAATTCACCTGGCGCCGACATGATTTCCTTTCTCTTGTTTTTCTTCCCCCACACCTGAATTTCTCAAAATCTTTTAATTATTGCTATCTTAATGCCCTCATATGTTGGGGAATAGTTCTTAGCTTGGTTTTTATTATTTATTACTTTGTATGTATAACATTGCATTCATTTCTTGTTGTTTTAAAATTTTATACTGTATTATTAAACTATATCTTAGTAAATAAATGTTTGTACTATGTAGAGTAGACAAATAAGTAAGTGGTTAGAACTTCTAATCCCTATATGTATTTAATAATGCCCATTTTGCTAGTTTATAAAAGCGAAGCATATTTGGACTAGTTAGTATGTGGATTGGCAAACATCAGAAGTCTGGGAAGATTTAAAAAAAAACATTGTAAAATAAGGGTAAAGGAAAGTTATTTTCGTATTATAGCCAAGGAAATGATCAGGAACTGAAGTTGACTCAAGGGAGCATTTTATCTTTTTTTTATGCATGGAAAAAAACAAAAAGGCAAAACACCAGGACACTAGGGGCCTTCTTGTTTGACCTCAGCTATTGACTTTAAAAGGTTGTAGGGTTGATTTAAACTGTAGGAAATTATTAAACATTTTCACCGGCGTCCCCATCTTTTAGGTGGGACATTGCCACGCCCATAACTTCGGAAAGCGTCGTGAACAGCCGCCCTAGAAGTTTATCTGTCTTCCCGCCAAACAGTTTAAAATTGCAACCCAGGTTTTATTTTATGGAGTTGCTGTTTCAATACAGACCTCAGCAGCAAACACGCGGGGACTTGGGCACACCATAATTACACGCTTTTGACCCCCATCGCCCTTGCCTTTCCCGCCTCTTATTTCCCCGCAAGCAATAGTTTCTACGCCGCGCTCACCCGCAAAGGGATGGCGTCGGCAGGCTTATGAGAAGGAGGGGATCGTCCCTGCTGACTAAAAGAAGCTTTCTCTAACTGCTACTATCTTGGGGTGGGGAGAATGAACCCGGCGCCCCGGTCCTCCGATCCACCCCTATCGTCCTCCTTTCACGGCTGCATCCAACTCTCGCCCGCCCAGCCCAGCCCAGCCCAGCCTCGGAGAGGCCCTTTCTCACGATCCCGTGTGGATACAAAGCAAGGCCGGAGCCCGGAACAGCCATGCCGCGGCGACGCTCCTCCCAGCCACGTGGGTGGAAAGGGAAAGCTCCGGAGGTGCCGGCTGTCAAGGGGCGGAGAGTAAAGGGTTTTTTTATACCGCTTTAATTCATATTTATATCCCGGTTATCATAGTCAAATATTTGAAATAACCACTGTTTTTCATCCGCTCAGTAGCGGAGCGTATGTGCGTGTGTGGACAGCAAAAAGATATTTAAAATATAAAAGTAGTAAAATATTACTTTTAGACTCATTTGGTTTTTTTTTTTAATTACAGTATTTTTATCCTGTTTCTCCACTAGGGAGCAAATTGGCTAAACAACTGGTTAAAAGCATTACAAATAGCGTTCTACTTTAATATTTACAAAATGTGGTATGTAGATTAAAATATAGAGATTATTTTTTTTAAAAAGGCAGATTAAAAAAGGAGAGCCAGAAAGGTGCAATGGCAAAGATGAATGAGTTCTAGTTTTACCTTTGGATGGTCTGAAGTCAGTTCCTCTCTTTCCGCCTAGCCCACCTCACAAGGTTGTTTTGGAGAAAATAGGAGGTAGGCATATCAAGTACAGTATGTTTTGTACCTTGAGTTAAATAAAGGTGGGAATTTAAAAACTCTAACAATAAAAATACTAGAAACAGCAGTCCAGAATATTAACTGCTTTCTGAAATGCAACTGTAAACAATTTCATAAATTTCAAGTTATTCTCTGCCATGTCTAGCTCAGTTAAATCTTTTCAGTTGTTTTGGGCAACCACGTAGGATTTATTTTTATTTGTTTAGATTAATTATAACTGTCAATCTCACAACTGGGACTCTGGACAGCAAACAAAGATCAAACAGCATCAACAATGGCATGTAACCCACGGCACGCAAGATAAAAACAGTAAACCCCAAATCATAAAACCCTTCCCCTCCACATTTCTTAAGGCTATAATCCGGAAGGCAGAATTTCTACCATATTTTGCATTTTGTTACTAGTCCATCAAGTCACCTTGACTCCTAGTGACCACAAAAACAAATATCTGCAGTTTTCTTGCCAAGATTTTATAAGTGGTTTGTCCTTGGCTGCTTCCTAGGGTTGAGAGAGTGACAAGCCCAACATCATTCAGATGTATAAAGCAGGATTAGACTCGCTGTCTCCTCGATTCTAATCTAGCATTTTAACCATTAGATCAAACAGGCTTTTGTTTTACAATTTTGTATGGCATTTTAAACGTGGCACACGTAAACATCTAACCAATTTAAGTGTTCCCGTTCTTATTCATGCTATCAATACTTGAGTTTTCTGTGTCTGACAACTTTTCTGTTGAATGTGCAAACCGATTCCTTTAGAAATAAAATACAGTACTGAAGGCAATTTTGATAATTCAGTCTGTGTTGGCCACGATTTCTATACCCTTGTCAACTAGCCCCAGAGATGCTGGGATCATGTACTAAGAAATTAAACAGTAGATAGATCTGTGTGAATCAAAACAGGGTCAATGAATGAATGAGTGAGGAGAGATGAACAAGGTACCAAATAGACTTGGGACCAACCTACATTTTTCGAACAGTAGGTATTGTAGTTTACATTTTCATGTTCCAAAATAAATCTGCCTTGATACCTAGGGATAAAACAGATTATAAATGGAATTTTATCTCTTGGCATCAATATGTGTTATCTTTAACAGGAAAGCACCTTCAAAAGTCCATTTGTCACGTCCCATTTTGAGATCAAACTATCTCTGACTCTGTAACTTGAACCTTTGCCATTAAAAAACAAAAACTTCCTGGCATTTTAGGAACTATGCCAAAGCGTTTCTCATCATCCAATTTTTCTAGCTAGTTGGGATGATGACGGAATCAACCCTGCTTGATGCTATGTGACTTGAGGCCAAGGATTCTCAAAGATTCCCCACCAAAACACAATGTTCTGAGATATCAGTTTTCTGATTTTGGTATCTCTCTTCACCATTCCAATAATTCAGGTAACAAGCATCCATGTATGAATCCCCTCTGAGGAAACAGAATATATGAATAGGAAATGCTGGAAAAGTTTGCCTTTGAATCACTGTGAGGCATTGTGCAAGTTCCATTTGTGGTAATACATCTATGGTGGCCATTAACATACACAAGTTATTCAGAGATATTGCAGTTAAAATCTTTCTTATTACAGAATGTGTGAACTATGTTAGGAAATATTAGACCTGACAGGAAGTGAGGTGAGTTGATACAAATATTCTGTCTGCAGAGATAGACTTGTGTAAATCTACAGTATTCATATTTTCAAGTCCTTATTGGAAACACAAGCACATGTTTCTGTGAAAATGAATATGTAGGTTCCATAGACTTTCAAGTGACTTGAAAAAGTGACTGTCTGCCTCACTGAGTGAGTGATTTGGCATCAAAGGAAAATTGTTAAAATCTGGACCATATTGGTATAACAACCTGATTTGCTGGATTTTTGTCTTTTTTTTTTTTTTTTTGGCAACAACAAGTTGGCCTACCTAGAAGAGATTAGAAACCTGGAGAACTGGTATCAGAAAAACAACCTCCTCCTTAACATCAGCAAGACAAAGGAATTGATAGTAGACTTCAGTACAAAACAGGAACGAGAATACCAGACCCCTGTCATAAATGAGAACCCAGTGGAGAGAGTGAACAGCTTCAAATACCTCAGTGTCCACATCTCGCAGAACCTGTCATGGACATGTCACATCAACACCATAGTGAAAAAGGCCTGGCAACGTCTCTACCACCTCAGGCGCCTGAGAGACTTCAGACTACCCTCCAAGGTTCTTAGGAACTTTTACTCCTGCACTGTAGAGAGCATCCTGACAGGCAATATCACAACCTGGTTTGGGAACAGCACCATGCAGGACAGACGAGCGGTGGTACATTCAGACGAGCGCATCATCCACACCAAGCTTCCTGAACTGCACTCCATCTACAGCGAACGCTGCTGGACTATAGCCAGGAAGATAGTGAAGGACCTCAGCCACCCCAACAACAGACTGTTTGCCACGATGGGATCAGGAAAGCGTTTTTGCTCCCTGAAGGCCAACACAGAGAGACTGAGGAGAAGCTTCTTTCCACAGGCAATACGGACTCTAAACCAGAAACCATAAGAACAAGAACACTCAGGCCTACAACAAGAACCCCCATTAGTACCTCATTTCCTAACTTCCCTAATTATTTCCTAACTTATTTCCTAAACTATTTTCCTATCTTGTCTGGACTATTCTCTTGCTCTACTACCAATCACGGTTGAGGGGAGGTCACACAAGGATCTCACTGCATATCGTACTATGTATGATTGTGTATGTGGCAAATAAAAAATGACTTTGACTTTAATTTTTCTCTGTGAGCATATAAGCATTTAGGATACAATCAAAGTTCTTTTTGTGACTGTCCCCCCCATGCAAAGATTGAGCCAAAAATTAGTTTCAAAGTTAGTTTTGTAAAATAGGTGCCATGGTTTCTCAAAATTCAAGAAAAGCTCCTACAGTTTGTGCAACTGAAGATGCAGCTGCTTATAATTATCCCATCCACTTACTTCATATTGCAACTATTTTTAAGCCACATTTTTGATCCCAGGGCAAAATTGTCTCTGATTTCATGAAACCAGTACCCACAGGAATACAGTACTTATACATCACGGCAGAATGAAAGGTCTGAACAAAAAGTGTAGGTTCCATTCAGAGTAATTTTAAATGCTTCTACTTTTAATCAAGACATGAAACAAATGCTGCGCCTCCAAACATTTGGAGCCCTGTTTTCCCTTCCTGGTGTGTAGGTGCACCAGAAACTCTGAGTTCTAGCATCTAAACTAGAACTAGAGAGCCATGCAAGTCAGCTGTGTATCAGTGGTGGAATTCAATTTTTTTTACTACAGGTTCTATGGGCGTGGCTTGGTGGGCAAGGCTGGGGGGGGTAATGTGACTGGGTAGGCAGTTGTATCCTTGGACCAGTCATTCTCTCTCAGCCCAACTCACCTCTTAGGGCTGTTGTTATAGGGAAAATATGAGGAAAATATGTTTGCTGCCTTATAGTTATATGTAGAAATAATAAAAGGCAGGATACAAACAAACAAACAAACAAATAAATAACCCATTAGCACAGATCTGATCTCAGAGCAATCACAGCACTGACACACTGCAGAGCAGGTTGTTTTGTTCAAGCAGGTAAACACTGAGAGTCATATATTAAACTAACCATTGCACAGGAAAGTTATCTGGTAGCCCAGAGGCCAAAAACTGATCCCTTGAGGAAAGAGAGATTATGTTCATCACCTGCCTTCTATCCAGCCTCTAGCAAAGGGCTCTTTATCGCATCCATCCAGTGAAATAACTCAAGTTCTGTAACCCTTGCAGCTTTGATAAATGTTTCCCTTTGCACACCTCAGCTGCTCACTCCTGTACCAAAAGCAAAACAATATGAATTGGGCAATGTGGCTGAACTGCATAAGAGAACAATGTGGCTGCAATTAAACTGAAACTGGTTATTGGGAAGAAAGGTATTAGAGAGTCATCTCTTGCATCTCATTCTCTGGGGAGTTATTTAGTAAACAGATAAAACCGTTTCCTGTAGTTCCTATTTAATCAAACTACCTCTTCCTTTAAAAAAAATCCGTAAGAACAAAAAAATAAGCATAGGGTTGTAGAGTCATGAAAAATTCCATACATGGAAGAATTAGTAAGTAGCACCAAGAGCCTAATACAGGCTTTGGCATTGATTATGCTAGCTGGGCTCCTCGAAGCCAAAGTTCAAACATTTGGGTATATCAAGCTGTTGACCCTTTTCATACACCAGTCTCTTTTCCCTATAGTTCTCCTGTATTTCAATGCTACCCTAACGTTCTCGTACCAGCTCCATTTCCCTCTCTATGTCTGCCTCACACCACATACTAAACCCATGCGAACATTACACCATGATACGCCCAAACAAATATTTGGCTTAATGCAATAGCCTGGTTCAGGCAACATCTCCATCAATTGATTTTTGTCTCCCAATTTAGGTCTCTCCAGATACTGAGTACAAATTTTAAGTTTCAGACAAAGTCCATTTAAAGGGCACCAGGAAAAAAGCTACACGGATCCACTTAGTATCAAACCTGAGAGCATAATTAATACTATTACAATGCAACTACAGTACTTTTGACTCTGGTAACCTAAGGTGAAGACATTTTGCTGATTATTCTGAATTGTCCTTCCTTTTGCATCCTTTAAATGATTCTATTCCACCATTTCTTTGATATTAGTGTAACTCTTGTCCCATAGCGAGTTGTCCTGCGGCAAGTTGGCCGTGGCAAGTTGGTCATGGTGAGCTGGCTGTGGCGAATTGGGGAAGGGCCTCCAGAGGTGGAATATTAAGGGTTACTATTTCCCTTTACCACACACACGAGTTCTTACAACTTCTGAATTTCTTAATAGTTACATACATATGTGCACACACACAAGTACACTATTGCAATTCAGTGCTTTCAGTAATTTCCTAATTTAGGCATTCATAGCATCTTATTTGGTGGAGGAAATGCTGATCATATAGTGGCAGGAAGAAGAAGCAGACAATTTTCCACTTCCCAGTGCCATTGCTCTAATCAAAAGCAGAGCTCAGTTCCTGCTGTACAATATCAATTTCAACTTGTGGTACTGAATACTGCTGAGATTACATTGTGGAAAAAAACCAGCTCTGTTTTTTGTTCCATTCCAAAAATGTGGCTCCAAATGATCAAGCCTGAATGATTTTACCACCAGTAGGAAAATTTATGAGAAGCTTCCATTTAAAAAATAATTACATTCACCATTTTCTGTGAGGGCTGTGGTTAAAAGCCCTTAAAAGCTAATCTCGGAGACACAGTTGATAGCTCAATGAAGATGCTGATTCAATGTGAGTTATGTAGAAATATGCAAGAGGTGCATTCCAGATTATGGACTGTTGCAAAAAGATCAAATAAAACTGCCAAAACTTTAATACCCTTGGCATCCACATTTGTAATATTCCAGACAATTCTGATAACCATGTTTGAAAAAAAATTTAATAGGTACAAGTACAGAGGAGGGCAACCAAAATAATCAGAGGTATCAGATGCCTTCTTTATATATATAAAAAGGCTACAGCATTTGGGACCCTATCTTAAAAAATAAGTGACATTGGAGGAACCTCATTGAAACGTGTAAAATCAAGCATGGCACGGACAGATTACCAAAACAGTCATAATTCTAAAAGTGAGGTTGATTTATCAATGATTTACAGAGCAATCATAGTCACATTTCCATGGAAGGCTGGATATCATACTTTTGTCTGCTTCATTTAAACCATCTCCATAAGGATAAGAAAACAACACAAAGAAATTTGACAAGTCTTTTGTTTTTCTTCTTTCACTGGAGTCAAAAATTACTTAACCAAATCCTTTCTTGTATAACTTAGGAACATGGATACATCCATAAAAATAAGGGATCATAGACACAATCCTTCTCTGTGTGGCTCATGATCAACTTGTAACTCTACCCCATTTTCAGGATCTGCAATAAGAAATACTACCAGGTGAAAGGGGAGGGCTTAGGTAGAGGAGGCTTGCTTTTAGCCAAGGCAGTAGATCTGCTTTTCTGGGGACATCTGCTGCCTTATTCTAACAATGCCTGAGCCCAGCCTTCCCAAATTAGGTGCTCTCCAGATATTGATTGGAAATTCTGGAAGCTGGGAACCCCCCCCCCCACCACCATCTGGATTTCACTTAATTTGGGGAAGGGTGCTTTGGACAATGAACCAGCAAATTTAGGTGTGCTCTGAATTCCAGCTGAATACACTGCTACAAGGGCTCAATTGCTCGACCTAAGAAATATTAGACATACAGAATATATGCAGAACTCTGCCAGTAAACACTGCTTAGCCATCTGATTAACATTCAGTTGTCTCGTTTCTTGAAATATTTAACAATCTAAAATAATTGACAAATATTTTCTTATTTAACAATGCTAATTAAACAGGGGCCCCAGAATACATTGTCAAAGCTTACATAGTCATTCTGGAGAGTGTCAATGCTACGGTGGCTTTGAAAAGTCATAATTCAAATTTGTATTATTCAGATTTGATTTTCTGCCTGTAAGCTCCAGTGAACTTTATTGTCGGAAAAGCCTTTTGAGTAAAACAATAAAAAGGAGTCTATTAGATGCAACCAGGCTTTGGGGTTAAACAAGAAATTCAAATATAAACAAAGCCATCCTCAACTGCAAAGGTAACTGCATCTTTCAAGGAAAGGCAAACCATTTATCTAAAGAATGCCATTTTCCCACTTCCGTTAAACATACTGGACAGAACAGATTAATCTCACCTATCACCACTTTTAATTGATGGGGAGAAGTTACATATGCTCCATAACCCTTTAATAGCAGTCCAGAGAAATCACTCGCATTAGGCCCCAAACTGGGCCCTGCCCAGGGGTTTACTGTCCAAAGTGACGAATAGGGCTCAATTCTCCAATTCAGCAGGCTAATCCAAAAAACCCATTTCCACAGCCTCAGCTACTTCAGGATGAAGCAAGCGTGTGGCTAAACGCTCTATGTCATCTAGGCTCAGCAATCGAAGGCTCCGCTCATAATCCTAGAGAAGGGAAAGGAAAGGAAGAGAAAGAACAGAATGAAATTGTTGGGCAATGGCCAAAACTTTTCCAAATAAAAACAGAGAGACAGGCAGGCACTGGTGCATGCATTAATGCAAATACATTTAAAGCAACTGAGGCAATCCTAAAATTCCTGGAAAGATGGCCCAGGAAAGATTCTTTGAATTTCCTCCCCTGAGAACAACTAGGTGGCAGCACCTAGCTGATTTTGGCTGACCTTAGAAAGCAAAGCAAGATTGAAGTTGGTTAGCACTGAAATGGGAAATCACCAAGAGTTGCGTTACAATCATTTGTTTAGCGATCATTTGAAGACCAATGGCACTGAAAAAAGAAACTTATGAACCGTCCTCAGTCCTCACACTTATGATCACTGCTGTATCACCACAGTCACGCAATCACAATTCAGGTGCTTGGTAACCAGCATGTATTTACAAAATATAAGCTTTGTCCATTCCCACATAGCAAAACCTGGATATTATGCACGCTTTGGTGTTGAAACATGAATGTAGCATTGCTCTGCCATTGTATGAGCCATCTCATGCTCTACAATTACCTCATTATTATTACCTCATCTCTGGACAAAAAGAGGAAGCAGGTCGATGAGCAATTGGGCAGAAAGTTTTTGTCTGCTTACTCTAGTACAGGGGTGGGCAAACTTTTTGACTCGCGGGCCACAATGGTTTCTAAAATTTGACAGAGGGGCCGGGCCAG